>AWOL01S0203283.1:51726-62839 GCA_000715115.1 Nicotiana otophora
CAAGACCAAGTGTAAAATGAGGGAAAAGAAGCTAAGTCCCGTAATAAAAAGTCCTTGCGCCAGTCGCAGATATCGCATTTGCGACATCTTGTTCGCAAATGCGAAAAAGGTATTGCATATGCGAAGACTTGGTATTTTTGCCAAGGTCGCAATTGCTAGACCAAAAACTTCACAAATGCGAAGATGGTCAGATCACAAAAGCAGAAAATATATTCGCAAATGCGAACCCAGCAGTGCCTTCCCAGCATCGCAAATGCGAACAAAACCTCGCATTTGCGAGACCTGAAGTGCCAGACCAAAAACCAGAAAAATTGAAGTTCTTCCAACACTCCGAACGCGCTCGAAACTCACCCGAGCCCCCGGGGCTCCACACCAAGCATCCATACAAATCTAAAAATATTATAGGAACTCGCTCATGTGATCGAAACACCGAAATAATATCTAGAGTCATGAATCAGACGCCAAAACGCATGAATTCTCTCATGAAACTCAAGAACTTCTAGAAACACTTCTGCACGTCCGATTCCTTTCAAATCAACTCGGAATGACGCCAAATTTTGCGTACAAGTCATAAATCATCATACAGAACTATTTCCACACTCGGAATCCCAAAACAGACCTCGATAACACCAAAGCCTACTCCAAACTAAACTTAAAGAACTTGAAAATCTTCAATGCGCCAACTTTCAACATTAAGCGCTGAAACGCTCCCGGGTCATCCGAAAACCAATGCGAATACACGCCCAAGTCCAAAATTATCATACCAACTTATTGAAATCGTCAAATTTCAGTTTCGAGGTCGTGTACTCAAAACGTTGACTCAAGTCAAACTTGGCCATTATAGGCCGCTATTAAGGAATTAAGTGTTCCGATTTCAACCTGAGCCCTTCCAAATCCGAAACAACCATCCCCTCAAGTCATAAAATAGTAAAGGCATGTACGGGGAGTCTTAATTAGAGAAACGGGGGATCTAAAAAGTAAAATAATCTGTCGGATCGTTGCACATCTAAAATGAAAGATAATATAGAGACAATAGCAACCTACCTAAAGATCCATTATAAACGAACCATGTCTCTGTAATTTGTAAAACTAAATAAATAGAAGTAAATTACGTGACATCAGACGCCAGTGAATTTCTAATTTTTGAAAAAAATAATACTAAATAGCCGCTGTAAAAATAATAGTCGAAAAAATATATATAATTTGTATATTTTTTTGTATATATACATTCTGTATGTTATATACAAAAATTATACAAATTTTATACACTTTTTGGCTACCAGATGTAAATAGTTTCTGGCACGGGCTAAAAGTGATTATACCCCTAATCTTTTTGCGAGTCCATTACTCACATGGTCACTTAACTATTCAAAATTATCTACCAAAGTCATCTTTCTTTCGTTTGTAATAACAAAGTCACTTAACTATGCATATAATACTCAGAAGGTCTCTCAATTAGATTTCTTAAATTTTTTATCACCAAATATCTATTTTACCCTCTAAATTATCAACGCTTATCTTCTTTTTTTTTTTAGCTTTTTAATATAATAATTTTTTCTCTTTTTAATTTATATTATGGATTTATCTTAGAATAAATAAATTTTATTTATAAATTAAAATAGTATTTAAGCATATATAATGTTGGAATAATAAAGTGTTTGAGCATAGTAGAAAGTTAATTAGAACAATTTATTCATAATAATATTTTAATATTAACAAAAAAAACTAAAAATATTTATTTACACAATTGAGACTGAAAGAAAATAAAATTTTTAAAATATATATATCATGCACATACTATAGAAAATAATTATTTAAAGTAAAGGTATTTTTGTAATATACATTATATATTCTTGGACAAGGTGGGTTGCTCTGATGGTAAGCACCCTCCACTTCCAACCAAGAGGTTGTGAGTTCGAGTCACCCCAAGAGCAAGGTGGGGAGTTCTTGGAGGGAAGGATGCCGAGGGTCATTTGGAAACAGCCTCTCTACCCCAGGGTAGGGGTAAGGTCTGCGTACACACTACCCTCCCCAGACCCCACTAGTGGGATTATACTGGGTTGTTGTTGTTGTTGTTGTTACATTATATATTCTTGAATATTATGCTTAATTATATTATTATTTCGATATTATATATGCTAGGAAAAAAATTTTATTTTTATTTTTTACTTTTAAATAAAATATTTTTGCTCGTCCATATTGTTGATTAAAAAGAGAAAAAATCATAATATTAAAAAAGCAAAAAACAAACGAAGCAGAAGATAAAAATTGATAATTTAGAGGGTAAAATAGGTATTTGGCCATCAAAAGTTTGATAAATTTAGTTGAATGACTTTATGAGTGTTATAGACATAGTTAAGTGACTTTACTGTTACAAAAAAAAAATGACTTTGATAGATAATTTCGGATAGTTGATTTACCATCTCAACCCATCTTTTTGCCGTTGGTCCATTCTTTCTTTTTCTTTTGCATCGTACTACAGAAGACAGATTTGGCGTTTATATGCTTCATTTCATGCATGTCCTTTTCCTGTTCATGAGCTCTATAATTTATAAGACAATCTCAATAACATGTAAAATCATGAAAAATTATTATTGATGATCATTACGCGTTAAGTTCATATGCAAAGATATAGAGTAGTAGTAATAACAAGCTGGATATACTAATGAATAATGATGGTTTGGCCATTATTGATTGATTGTATAATTATCCTTCATTATGGCTATAGGCCGGCCCTCGAAATATTTGCTTTTCACCAAATTTTCAACTTAATGAATTGCTAACCATGTAATTGATAATAAGATTTTGTTTGCTTCTATGTCATTCCTGTTTATCTCTTAGATTGTTAGCCATATAAGTAGGGGTGTACAAAGAAAACCGATAAACTGCACCAAACCGATAATTTGAGTCAAATCGGAAAAAAACCAATGTGTTTTGGTTTGATATTAAAAAATAAACAACAACAACAACCCAGTATAATCTCACTAGTGGGGTCTGGGGAGGGTAGTGTGTACGCAGACCTTACCCCTACCCTGGGGTAGAGAGGCTGTTTCCAAATGACCCTCGGCATCCTTCCCTCCAAGAACTCCCCACCTTGCTCTTGGGGTGACTCGAACTCACAACCTCTTGGTTGAGAGTGGAGGGTGCTTACCATCAGAGCAACCCACCTTGTCATATTAAAAAATAAACAACAACAACAACCCAGTATAATCTCACTAGTGGGGTCTGGGGAGGGTAGTGTGTACGCAGACCTTACCCCTACCCTGGGGTAGAGAGGCTGTTTCCAAATGACCCTCGGCATCCTTCCCTCCAAGAACTCCACCACCTTGCTCTTGGGGTGACTCGAACTCACAACCTCTTGGTTGAGAGTGGAGGGTGCTTACCATCAGAGCAACCCACCTTGTCATATTAAAAAATAAAACCCGACCATAATTGGTTTGGTTTGGTTTGGTTTTAACTAAAAAAAGTCAAACCTAAACCAAACCAACCTGATAGTACATTTATATAATTTTTAAAAATATTTTATACATATAAATGTTTATTGTAATGTAATTTATAAATATTTCTTAAACTTTTTCACAGTTTTATCTTTTAACGTATTATTTCAAGTTTAGACCTAACATTCTTGAATGGTAAATAAATTTTATAGCCCATAAATATGGTAATTCAAACAAAATTCAAATCAATACTAATGCTAACAAAAGAAATTCAATACAATACTAGGAATGACGAAAGTGTTTGATAATTATTTTAGTTTTACATTGGTTTATAATGAAAATGCATAACTTAGTTTATCTTTTTCTTTAGTGCTTAGTTATGTAATTAGTATTAGTACTTATTAGCTATACTTATTTTAGCATGACCTATATAGTATTTTTAGATTATGTTAATTTTCATTATGGCTTATTAATTAGCAATATTTATTTTATGTAATTTTATTATTTTATCTTTGTTATTGAATATTTTAGTATAATGCTATGACTTATCTCATATTATTGTGTTAGTTTCTTAGAAAACACATTATATAGTTGTATTTTACTAGGACTTAAGAAATATTTGGAGCACAAGTTACATATTTTATGCTATGAAGACTTTAACGGAAACAAATCCGAAAATCCGGAAAAAAAAACCGAAAAACTCGAGAAAAACCGAGATTGAAAAAGTCGACTTTGTTGGTTTGGTTTATAAATTTAAAAACCCAGCACCATTGGTTTGGTTTGATAATTGAAAAATTCGAATCAACCTGACCTATGTACACTCCTACATATAAGTATGGTATATTGTCAATGAATTAAAGTGTTATTATACATTCCTTCTACTATACTTATGATTGTTTGCAAATTATAGTGCTAATTAATGACCTTCGCTTATGATAAAGTAGTTTGCTCAAGTTTCAACTCAAGTGATGACTAATCTTTCGATGACAGTCGATCGATCGCAAAGAGATTTGTAAAATAGCACCAATTAAATAATTAATTAATCATAAAGTTACATCCATGCATGAAATAAATATGCTATTAAAGCATTAATTGCCGCTTTGAAGAATGGGGATTGAATTTTAGAGTCGAAATGCTTTGCTTAGTTTGGACTTCATCAAATAAATGAAATTTTTCGTTTTAGTATTTTGAAGGAAGTTTCTGTGACAAAATATACAATTAACGAGTACTTTCTACAATGTTTTTGGATTTCTTCAGACATGGTAAAATGCATATAATTTTATACGGAGAGACAAAATATGTAATTGTAGACACGAAAAGACTATTTGAATGTGCATAGTTTTTAAAAAAATTGTGCTTTCACATTTGAAATTCAAAGATCATGCGAGGTATGATGATAATATCATAAGTACATCTATTTTATGTTAAAATCTCTTCAAACAATATATTATATGACTTATCCATGGACGGATGTAAGCATTACGGCATTAGGTGCGTTTCATATCTGAAATTTAAATAACATTTTGATTAAAGTGATATAATCATTATCAAGTCCATCTATTTAATGCAAATAAAATTCATCCACTCAATATGACTTATTCGTTGGTGGATCTTTTACGATTTACCATAGTGTGCTGTAACTGCACTATTACCTTTATTTTCGAACTCTCACTTTATATATATACATACTTGTACATATATAAAAAGTTTAAATACTGTAATTCAGCGACTCTAATATTATCATTACGAATTGCATACTCCTAGGAAGTACTATCATCATTCTACTTTTAATTTATTTATTTATTTAAAAAAAAGGACCCCACATCTTGGACAAAAGTATCGTTTACAAGGCACACAAATATGACCATGAACAAAAGAATATCCTAATTAATTCCTATATATATATTAGTAGTGCAGCAGCAGTATATTGTTTTGAGACAGTATCTTTCCCTTTATCACGCTATTAGTATCATAGGTATGAACAATTGTATCTTTATATGAATTCACGTGCGCTCTTCAATGAATATTTTGTCGGTCAATTTTACTTTTTTCCCAAATCCAAAAACAAATTAAAAAGAAAAGCCTTTTGAGTTTTGCCCTTTAATTTAATTATCGTCCTACTAGTTAAAAATTGATTGGACAAAGCCATCTTTTAAATTAACCCTCACTCAGGTCCCCTTTTCTTCCATTCTTCAACTCAACCAAATTCCACATTTCCCCTCTCTCTCTCTCTCTCTCTCTCTAATGGAGTTAGCTTTGAGCTTAGGAGGGGATACCCAAAAACCATTTTCTTTTCTTGAAAAATCTACTAATAATTCTTCGTCACATGAGGAGCTGCTAACGGGTAGCAATAAAGATGTAAGATTCTGCATGGGTTTAGGAAAGAGCAATCCAAATAGTAAGTTCTTTTCACACCCAACCCTCTTCTTCTCCTTCACCCTATTGACTATTGTCTTGTGATTTGTTTCTCTTTTTCTTTTCTGTAATTTTTTTTATATAATTTGTGTTGATAATCTTGACGATCCTTATCTGAAAAAATAGTATTTTGTTTCAGTAGCAGCTGAACCGGGTTTAACAAATGGACCGGAAAGAATGGTGTTGGACATGAACAGGCGGCCAATAATACTGGCAGAGGAGGCGGAAGAAGGGGCGGACCTCTCATCTCCGAACAGCAACAGCGCAGTATCAAGTTTTCAGATGGAGTTTTCATCAATATACAGAAGTGGAATTAGCAGATCATTAATAGGAAAGAGAGATCATTTTGAAGCAGGAAATACAGAAAGAGGAGTTAGTGATGAAGATGAAAATAATGGTTTAGCTAGAAAAAAACTGAGACTTACCAAAGAGCAATCTGCTTTTCTTGAAGAAAGTTTCAAAGAGCATAACACTCTCAACCCTGTAAGTCAATCAAACCTTATGTTGGCTTTGGCTTGGTCAAAAAGGAAAGAAATCTTTTTGAGCTAAACCCTTAACAACCAAGCTGATCGAGAGATTAATTGTTTCGTCTTATCTTCCAAGTATATATCAATAAAATATTTGGTAAAAAGTTAAATAATATTTGTGTGAGTAAGTCTTTTAAAATTTATGGTATTAAATATTTCATATTGTGTGCCTATAAAAACTTTGGTAGGATGAATAGTTTAGATTAAATTATTTCTAAATTTCAAAAAATTGATATTCTTTTTTAAATGCACTAATGAAATATATTATAAATTGGAACTTACATTAGCAAAACATTGATGTTTGATGTTATTACTCTCTCCTCAATTTATATGGCACTATTACTATGTGGAGAATCAGAGGTATTCTTTTTACCACAATTTTCTTAAATATTTGTTAAAGAAATTTAAATTAGTAATACTATAGTAATATTATCACTTATAGTAATATATTTATGTAGTCATTAATTATGGAAATAAGGGAATATTATTTTCACCGGAGTATTTATTTAGTTTTTTAGTACTTATGTATTTCTTTTTCCTAATCTATGGAAGTATCCAGTACTGATTTTGTTCTCAATAGGAAAAGAATTTTAACATTTTGCAGAAACAGAAGCTTGCTCTGGCAAAGCAGTTAAACCTTCGGCCTAGACAAGTAGAAGTTTGGTTCCAAAACAGAAGAGCAAGGCAAGCATTTAATTTCATACTATTCAATAAAAAATTAAAATTTTCTTGTTAATATTAGAAGTAAATTGTACTACTAGTAATTACTATATTATTAATTGGTGCATTTATATAAATTCAACAATGGCAGGACGAAATTGAAGCAGACAGAACTAGATTGTGAATATTTAAAAAGGTGTTGTGAGAAACTGACAGAAGAGAATAGGAGGCTGCAAAAAGAGCTTCAAGAATTAAGAGCTTTGAAATCTTCCCAACCTTTCTACATGCAACTTCCTGCCACCACTCTCACTATGTGTCCGTCTTGTGAGCGCATCGCCACCACCACCGCCGCGGTCGTCCCTACAGCCGCTGCTGCTACCACTACCTCTGCCACGGCCACGGCCAATGCCGCCGCCACAAACACGACGCTTTCTTTGGCAAAGCCCAATCTCTTCCCATTTCCACCTGCACAAGTTCATCCTCCGCAGGCTGCTTCATAAGTTTGCAAGTTTAGTGACCTATAGTTAGTTTTGTACATGGTTCGGATTTTGACATAGGTGATTCTTGGTTGTGATTTGCCACTAATGATTCTTTTTTACTTTCTTTAATTAATTATACTCTACTGTTTATTGTGAGCTTTGAACTAAGGATGAAGTTTGAGAAAGTGTAGTTTGACTAGGAATTTAGATGATAAGAAAAAAGACTATTGTATTGCTTGATATAATTTTTTGGAGAAGTTGTGGGAAAAAGAAGTTACATTTGCATTAGTATTTTTTCCATATTTTTAATTAGTCCAAACTATCATGTAGGTTTTGGTTAAGCTATGTGCGCCATTTTCTTGCAAAAATATAGTAATTTGTGATGATTCTTTTGGGACATGATCTACTATAGGTACTGTTTAAAAGTTGAATTAAATTACTAATATCTTTAGTTGTAGGATTTATTGAGCATTTTATTTTACAGTGTAAAACAGGTATGCAACATTACTGCTGAAATAAAGGACGTGTTAAAAGGCATTTCACAGAGATGTTAAAATCACATCTGCTTCGCTTTGTTTACTCAAAATCAATATAGTATATCAGAAAATCAAATAACTATTTGATCACATAAATCTGAAAAACCAATGAAGATAAACATGATCTGAACTACTTATTTTCTCAAGTAGTTGATAGATGTTAGCTCTTTCAACGATCTATTTCGTTAGTAATCAATAATCGGGAACACATACTATATAGATATTTAAAGTTCATGTTTATTATAGGAAAACAAATTAGATTTATCAAAAAGCATATTAATACTTTCTTCTTGAAAGAAAATGTTTTTCGTATAATAAATGTCATAGCAAGGAGATATTCCGTCTACACCATTAATATGAAGGTATTTATATTTACGATTACTTCACAAGTTACGGATGATCAACATAAATGTATGAAATTGTTTGGAAAACAAATTATATTTTTATAAATCTATGTTTGTCGCTGTAAATCTTGAAAAGAAATTACTTTGCACAATAAATGCCATAGCATGGAGAATAAGGATTCTAAAAGGTACAAGATACGGTTTCTCAGAGATTAGAAAATTCAGGAGAGTTTTGCATCTATTCAATTAATATTAGGGTACTTATATTTATTATTATTACTCCCTCCGTTCACTTTTATTTGGCACGCTTTGACTTTTCACGCCCCTTAAGAAATAATAAATGAAGTGCATAATTTACCATGATACCCATATTAATTGATGCATATTTTATTGGATTTGAAAAAATGATTTGAAATAAGTAATAAATACTGTGAGTATAACAGGAAAAAAAAAATTATCTTCTCTTCATATGTGTAAAAATAAAAATCTATTTTTATTATACATTCCAAGTAAAAGTTAAAGGAGGGAGTAATTCACAAGTTATGGCTGAAGTTCAACATAAATGCAAGTTCAAATTTATTCCTAGACTGAAATCATTGAACGGTGGATGAGCACTAATAACTCCTTTTTCTGTCCAGTCTCCCCACATAAAATTAAAGAAAAAAAGAAAAATTGTTAATAAGAAACTTACACGATTTAGAATTAATGAGTTTAGAATGAGTGCTATTTTATAATGTTTTTGTGTCAATTTTTTCATATGTATACATAATTTGAGTCGCACACAATAATTTCAGTTGGACTACTACAACCCACCCTAGATTCTAACTCTGATAGTGGGTGTTTGTTAGCATCCGTAGTTTACAATAATGTTTGAGCTAATGATATATGGTAATATCTTCACAGTTACGATATCGAATGAATCAAAAACCCTATTTAATTTCATACAAGAAATTTTGGTGGGTTGCCTTCGATTACCTAATTTATTAATACTCTCAACCTGTGTTAAAATATTTCATTTTTCCAATTTGGTTCCCTCAGTCAAAGTCAGGTGCTTGGTAGGGGAGTTTCATGATTAGAAGTCAATGTATATAAGAAAATTTTGTTACATTATGGAAGCAAAATATAAAATTCAAAATCAATTGAAGACTAAAATCACTTCACAAAGACTTACATTTTCTATTTTTCTTGATAATGATGTCTTACACAAAAAAAAAAAAAAAGAACACTTGTTTCTCTTCTGTTGACATTCAAAATAAATTATAATTGTTCTATAAAAAAAACTAAAAAGAAAAACTTGAGCTTGTCAATGTTCTATGGTTTCTTGTCATGTTTACGTAAGAGAAAAACATGGAAGTTGTCAAATGCTAGGACGACATATATTGGTCGTCTTCGTAGGACGTATGCAATTTTTAGTGTACTCTAATTATTAATCAATTTGTGGAGAATTTTTTTAATGACAAAAACAAAGCATGCCAAAGCTGATGTAGTGCTTTTTTGAAATGATCTTAGCTTTATCTAATTGGGGTGGCAATATTATGACTTGTGGAGGAAGAAATCATAATTTTCATGCCTATAAATTGACATTTATATTTCAAAATTTAAGCTATCATTTTGTCAAATTATTTTTCGATTGTAAAAAATAGCAAACTTGCCGCCTTGAATGATATCACAACCAATCATTTGAAGTATAGTGGATAATTTTGTTGATACTCTCGTTGTCCTAAAAGTACTTGTTCTACATTTTCTTTTTCTTTTTTGGGTTTATTTCAAAAGTTTGTCCATTTCCCTTGATTGAAAAGCTTGGATATGCTTATTAACATGCCACCAAAGGCTCAAAAATCATGCTTCTACTTTCTCTGAATACAATTCTATTTAATTTTCTATTTTTTCTACATGAGATCGAATACTGGCTTGTTGCATTTCACTGATATAGATATTATATAATTCTCCCATCAATATTTCTTTAGTCTTTTCAACAATAAATAGTTTAAATGATTTAGTTGTTTCTAAGCACTTGTTAATAGTAGTTGTTTTTCAACACATTTTAACTTTATCTTAGTAATTAATCTTATTAAATCGTATGCCGATATATAGCCAATAAAGTGTACAGAGAGGGTAACTTATTATGTATCTCCAGATTATGGGCTTTCTATGAGCTATTTTTTTAATTACTAAGAACTAGAGGAACTTTAGTATAACTGCTTGGCTATCGATCTGATCACCTTATTTTGTACCTTGTAATTCCCACATTTCCTCCCTTATGTATATTTTAAAAATTCGAAACAATACTAAGAATAACTTAATAATTTTCTTCAGCAGAGCTTCGACAATATACTATTACTAGCCATGGAAGAAAACAAAACTCGTAAACTTAGGGTGTGTTTGGTACGAAAGAAAATATTTTCCTTCGTACCAAATACACCCTAGTCTTATTTATTTTCCTTTTCGAAGTCCTTTTCAATTTAAGTTTTCTTGTGATTGCAAGTCATCATATTATCAGAAAGTAAAATGGAAGGTTATCACAAAAGAGAAATTTCACTTAATTTTATTCTTTTTTAAAAACAAATTAGTATAATTTGTAGGTCAAACGAATATCTCTCTTGGTGTAAGAATATTTAGTACTCTCCGTTTCAATTTAGATGAGGTAGTTTGTGTTACACCCTATATTTTTTTTTTGTACGTAAAACTGCGTCGTGAGCAAACTAGTGTAGGACC
>AWOL01S0203386.1:0-13113 GCA_000715115.1 Nicotiana otophora
ACATCGGTTGCTTAGCCTTACGTCGCCCTTCCAAGGAACTTCAGGAAGGCGCCGCGTAACAAACATAATGATGATGAATCAGGTAACACTTTTCTCTGAAATTATTTTCAAATCTTAATTGTGTGTTAATCTAACTAGTTTATATAGTGTAATAAGCAACCGTAATTTTCTGTAATTTCTATTGTGATATTGAACTGGTTATATAATGTAACTAGCAACAAAAATCAAATTGTTGCTTGCTTGTATTTATTATATCTTCAATGCAAATCTGCTTTGTTTTGTGTATCTGGTAGGGGAAAGAAAGCTGTTGTGGCTGTGGAGAGGCAGGGGGTAGTCTGTAGATTCCTCCTTTTGAATTCCACATCAGGTTTTCACTTGTAAGTATAAGAATTTGCTGTTTTCATATATTTCATTGTCTTTGTCCTTTTCATATACTAATTTAGTGCTATATACATTTATCTCCATTTATTTTGCAACTGTTCTAAAGCATATATCACCAAGTGTAATCTACACCCTTTAACACATTCCAGTAGCACGAGATTTCTTCCACTTGCCATTAGATTTCACTTGCCATTAGATTTCTTCCACTCCCTTTATATATCCACTGTCCACTATTCTCCTTTCTCTTTCAACACAATCTGAAATTCTATAAAAGACTTCACCAACAGTAGCACCAGCTTGAGTCCAAGCTGAATTTTCCTCTATGTTCATGTCGATCTCTCGAAGTTTGGAGAGATCGACGATGACAAAAGGAGAGTCCATTACTGAAATGTACGAGAGGCCTTCATAATCAACCTTACATATCTAATCAGATACTCTGTAGATATCAACCTTACAATTGTTCGAGTGGAATCATATAATTATCTCAAGCACTATATAGTATTAGTCACCATGTAGTATTAGTTATTCCTCAGCTTTCCAGCACTTAATTCTCCTGAATACTTGTTCGAATATTCCTTGCTCATTCTCTGTATGATAGTATATATTAGTTAAGAGAAATCATATGAAAAGATATGACATCATCCGAAGAGCAGTACTTGGTTTCTGTAAAACATTAACATTAAGTAGCTTTCCAGTAGCTGCTCTGAGGCTTGGAATTTGAGAGCTAATCCAAATTAGAGTGACTCTGAAGGCATATATACATTTACTAATTAATTGAAGATAAACACTTACCTTTTGGTATACATTTAGTGTTGACCATATAAATTTTTGCCATTTGATGACCTTTAAATCTTCCATTCCAGGTAATTCGGAGCCAAGAAAGGTTCGTGGGCCTACTTTACTGAAAGATATTTGGAAACTTCCTCCGAGGAAGGTAGTTAATGTGCCGTTTAATAATCGTAACCAAGCTGTTGGGGAAAAAGGTCGAAAGCTTGCTAACTTTCTAGGAATTATTGCGAGAACTCCAGAACTAACATCTCTACATGTAGATGATTGGAGAAATTTTGACAAGGAGGAAAAGAAGAAATTGGTGGATTTTGTGAGGGTATGTAGTAGCAGTAGTTTTTGTTGTTGTTGTTATTATTATTATTATTATTATTACTATTATTATTGTTGTTGTTATTGTTATTATTATTATTATTATTACTATTATTATTGTTGTTATTATTATTATTATTATATGAACGAGTTCAATCTTTTATACATGATATTTTCTTCTGAATGTTGGCTTTATTTTTTTTAGAAGAAGTTCTCTATCCCAAGACGGGGAGAAGCTTATGTCCTAAAGTCACTAGGAAAGAAATGGAAAGATTACAAGTGCGATTTAAAAGGTGAATATCTGCCAAAATATAAGACTAAAGACGCTTTGCTGAAAAATAGACCAAGTCGCATACCGAGGGATCAATGGAGTGGTCTTGTCTCCTATTGGCTTTCAGATAAAGCTAAGGTATTAACAAATCTTTAAAACACCTCTACTTGATTATATTTTAGTGTTTTGATTTTAGTTATGCTCAATTTTTATTTATAATTTATAAGATATATATTTCAATGACTGAGGCGTGCCCAAGCAAATAGAACCAATAGGGCCAATCAAAAGATGCCTCACACAGGAGAATCCAAAAGTATTGCTACCTTGATGGATGAGCAGGTAAACTTGTAAAAATTACTAATTATAATATTTTAAAATTCTTTTTTATCTGACATCAATTTTATTGTATTAGGCTGTAAATGGGGTAGGGCCTACACGAGCACAAGTTTTCTTATTAACTCATACAAAACGTAAGGATGGTAGACCACTGGATGATGATTCTGCGAAGGCAATCAATCGTAAGATTTCTTTTTTTATTTAAATTTATGAATTGGGAAATAGTTTAGAAAAAAACATAAAATCGAATAAATGAATTCCAACTTGGATTTATGTATTCTATGGTCAGGAAATGATAAATGAAAGGATGAATAATAGTGACAGCTTTACTGAACAACCTCCTCGCAGTGTTGCTTGGGAAGGCAATGTGTATTCCCAGGTGTTCGGAAATGACAAAAGTGGGTATGTTCGTGATTTAGGACTTGGTCCAACACCTTTTGTGCTATGGGGTAGTAGATCTTCCTTAGGAAATATTGTTGCAGAGGATTCGTCTAATGAGGCTGTACAAAGGTTAACACAGGAGATAACTGAGTTAAAGGATAAACACAATGAAGAAATGAATCTGATGAAACAAAATCAGGAGAAGATGCAATCAGAATTAATCCAAATGAGACAATTGATGCGCAAATATGTCTCTAATGAATCTATGCCTCAAAATATCAATGGCACCTCAAGTGAACAGGTAACTCGATTTCAGAAGTTATAGACATTCTTAATGAAGTTTCAATCCTATAAAAGTATTGTTATCTAATGTGTTAATATTTATTAGGTCCCTGACGCCAACAGTGGCCATGAACGAGTACCACGAACATCAAGGATACCTAGTGTTGCTGAAAATACTTCACTGTCTCACGGTACTACTCATCTTTATCCTTCGGTGCTACTATTTGAGTTTTCTATTGTTTGAATTTTCCTCCAATTTTTTTATCATTAGAATCTGATTTCATGTAAACTTGCAAGAAATGGAAACAAGATATAGTTTCTACTTACATGCTTCCATAATTCGATTGTAACTTTATCAGTATTAGTACCATTTACATAAGAAATAAAAGTCCATTGGCAAGTATAATGCTACAATATGTTATAATGCACAGATGACCTGCTAGGCCTAATGCAAAATGACAAAGGCAACAATCAAATAAGAGAGCAATAGATAATGAAATAGCAGTCATGAAAGTGAGGTCTTCATAGACCATTTGAAGCACCAATAAGATCTGTAAGGTAACACACATGGCAGATGACTTGCTAGCGAGTATAATGCTACGATATATTACAAACAGGGCAGCTGCTTCTTTAATGCCTTCTCCTTTATCAGCTTTCTCATCTTGGCCGTTTCATCCCACATTTGTAACTCTGCATAGATATTAGACAATACGATATAGGCTGAAGTATCATCTGGATCAATACATAGAATCTTCTCAGCATCATATTTTCCCAAGACAAAGTCTCTGTTAGCTTAATGATGTGTATTCTGATCTCGGCTTTAGAACGTGTTTGGGCAGAGTTGGCACCTTAGAGTGTGAAGGCAGCTTCCTTTCTAGTAGCATCCTGACAGGTTGCTTCTGGGATTGGTTACCTCTGTATAAACATTTTGAAGGGAAGCTAATACACTTTCCTGACTGTTCCAGTTGAACTCCTTCTTTTTGAGCTTCTTTTGGGGTTTGTTTTGGTAAGGAAAGATGAAGATTGACAAAGAACCTGTGGATGATATCTGTTCTGGTAATAGAGAGACAAAGTTACCAGAGAGACAAAGTGGGCACGTCATATGTTGTAGCGGGATGCATTTCCCGACAAGCCTTAGTAAACAGATGCAGCTTCCAAACAAGTTGTTTGTGCATCAGCTTCGATAGTAGCAGCTGCATTTGGTGTACCTATTACAGTAGTTATTTTTACCTCATTAGTATACTGGCCCTGATCCTTAGAATTTTGCCCAGCTGTTGTAGCAACGACCTCACCTAAATTCACCTCACCATCACATGGAGCTACAATATGAGAAGTGTTCGTGCCTAGCTTAGCAGTCTGCTCATTGCACTTGGGATTTTTCCCTCGTAACTCCTATTCGTGCTTCTCCACCATAACTGATTTTTCAGCTGGCTCAACAGATGCAGTAGCAGGTTGAGCATGACTCAGATCCTTTCTACATTGAAGTCTTGCCTACAACATCTGTTGCTTCAATATCTGGATTTTGGTACTTAGATCAAATATTACAATGCAAAAGATCAAATCTAAAATAATGGACCTTCAAGTATAAAGAGAACAACTGTCATGGATGACGAGAGATTGATGAATGAAACTTTCTCCACTCTTTTAACAACAGACAATTACAATGTGGCCTCTCCATTCCTTTGTTTCCTCCTGTCAGTATACTGTATCCAATCATTCAATTGTGCTATATCTAGATGGCATTTGAGGTAAAATGACATGCTTGTTAGCCACATAAGTTTCAAGTATCTATTTATAATGTGCTTGAATGGAGTGGCTGGATTTCAAGGTTCGAAAATCTGCTTCAATAGCAACTGAAATATAGAGATTAAGTGCAGAATCTGAAACGTAATAGCAACTTCCAAACGGAACTGGAGAGAAAATAAAAAGTATATTGTTTCTAGGTTCAGAAGGGTTAAGAAGGCATGGAACTCCTCATCCAGTATAACAGAAAGAAGTAGCTGCCATCACAAACCCATGACAACCTATGTATAAGTGAATACTTAACCCTAGTGTTGACCTAGTAAAGTTGCATGGTTCATACATATCAACTAGGAGCAAAGATAAGGCTGGGCAGTTCTACATAACACTGCCACTGTACCACTACCAAACAAATGAAGTTTTCTTCTTCTATTGGTTCAAATGAAGTGCTCAACAACCAAAAAAAAATATGATTTGTTTTCTTCAGTGATTGGTATTCTTCTATATATTCTTGAATCAGAAATACAAACATTTGTGCTAAGGTTATTGATCAGACAAGAACAATGGCTGATGTCTACAGAGCTTTCTTTGTTTTTTTTTTACTTTTTTTCTTTTTTTTTTGTATAATGGAATCTAAGGTTATGGAATCTTCAAGATGTTTTTCATATTATACTTTGTCCTTTAATACAATTATTTTATAATTTCAGGTCATACAGTCTTATGTTCGACAATTTAGTGGTTGGAAGATTTCAAAAAGATGAAAAGTTGCGGAAATCATTTGAAGACCATCATTCGTCTGGATTAGTAATATGATGACATTAGCTATTTAGTCCAAACAATATATTTTTATATTTTAATTTACTGTGATATTAATATTTTTTATTAGTACTTTCTTTTGTTTGTTAAGATTTAATGAGATATATTATGTTAATTTTGAATTAATATTAATATATTTTATTTTTTGGGTCATATTCTATACAGATGTAGTAACTATTATTCTAAGTTGCTCGGACTCTTCACTTTCAGTGCCGCACCCGTGTCGACACGACGTGGGTGTGGGATCCGTGTCGGATCTGGTCAACCGATTTTGGGTACTTTGACCAAATCAACGGAGAAATTTGGGACAGATACAATGATTTTTGAAAACAAATCAAAAGCTAGGGTGATATGGAAGAAAATGGAATACCTTGTATATATAAATTTCTATGTCAGTCCTTTTCCTTTTATCTCCTTCTAAAATTATACTCTTGTTCAATATTTTCTCCTTCTCGGAATACCTTGTAAGTTTTTCACATAATGTCTCATAATTTAGACATATTTTTATAACTCTATTTTTAAATAATTGAATTATTTTTAGCTGAATCCCCGCACCCGTATCCGTACTAGGATCCGTACCCCCGAATCTTTAAATTTAGATCATGAAGGATCTGACCTCTAGATCCGCACCCGTATCGGACACTCGCACCCGAATCCGAGCAACTTAGCTATTATTAATTGTGGCTAAACTATTGCTATTATCGCTTGTGACTTTTAGCGCTAATTTAGTTTAATATACCAGCTATAAAAATGGACTATAAAAGGGTAAATTAAGATGTTTTCACAAGGGATATTCCAGCCGTTATAATTGATGTAAAAGAATTGCCGTTAAAGATATTGACTTTCAACGGCCATTTAGTTAAACATATAAGCCTTTAAAATGGACGCTAAAAGGGCAAACTAAGATGTTTTAAGAAGGCATACTATTGCCATTTTAATTGCCACAAAATAATTGCCGTTAAAGATGCGAACTTTTACCGGCAATTATTTTGAATTTAGCGTCTATAAAAATGGATGCTAAAGAAGTATAATTAGCCGTTTGGATTGAATTTAGTAGCCATTATAATTGCCGCAAACAATTGCCGTTAGAGATGCGAACTTTTAGCGGCAATTAATTTGAATTTAGCGGCTATAAAAATAGATGCTAAAGATATATAGTTAGCCGTTTTAGATTGAATTTAGTAGCCATTATAATTGCCGCCAATAATTGCCGTTAAAGATAATAATTTTTAGCGGCAATAAACTACACTTTTTACCAGCTTTTGCTAGAAACGCCGCTAAAGGCTTTGCCGACCCCAGCATCAGTGGCAAAACACTAATGGCCGGTAAAAGATACAGCGGCTTTTGTTATTGCCGCTAAAGTCATTTTGTATTGCCGCCAAAGGCCTTTTTTGTAGTAGTGATAGGACTCTATGTTGACTGTTGAAACTGTTTAATTGTATCTGCTCTCTTAGAAACCATGGATATAGGATTAAAACAATAAGAATTAACGATTACTCAACTGTTTCGTCCAAGTTTAATTGTCTAGACATCATGCCTATAGGTTTTAAACAGCACAACATGCTCTATTTCCAGATCTGCCTACTTATAACTACTCGTCCACCTAATCTTAAGCATAGTTAACTTGAGTAATAATTGTTCGTTTACTTGATCGTGTGCATATGTGTCTATATGAGGAGGTAAGCTTGAGCCTTTTGTGCTACTTGCATCTTGTGTGAAGCCCTACTTGTTTCGATTGTGTGACGCTTAGTTTTCTCATTTTTAAGCAGCCTAGGTGAGTGTAGAACCACCCACATAGTAGGTCCAAAATCTCTTGGGCCATAGGCATGGGATGGTAAAGCACACATAGGACGCGACTTAAAATTGAACTAGTGCGCTTTAGGTAAACAGCTTCAAGATAGTAATCGGGTAGCAGGAGATGATAGTCTGTGCTCGCTGAATAATATGAGCAACCCTTATACTTAGGAAAGTTTCAAAGTATTATTTATGTTGCATGGGGTGATCCCTTACGCTAAAAAATTTAGGATCCCCCATGTATACGATTATTTCTTGTACATTTGCTTATTGAAACCTAGATTGGACTAAGATGCATCTTGTAATTCTCAAAGAGTTGTACCAATTACTTATTAGGGGACAAGTTATTTATTTCACTTGTGTATAATTCCTCTTAATCAATTATTTCGTCATATTTTCGCTTTGAACAATTAATTAGTTATTTGAACTCTCTACTCTCCTTTAATTGATATGCTCACGTAAGTTAGTTATAATCCAACAATCCGCACATAGTGTAAAATTTGGTCGGGAACCACAGTTGTGGACCTCGAAGAGTGCCTAACACGTTCTCTTCGAGGTAATTTGAGTCCTTACCTGTTATTTGGTGACATAGACTAGATAAAATAGAGTTAAATAGGTGCCCTAACTCAACTCAAAACCGCCAGGTGGCGACTCTTCTCTTTTAATACCCGTTTAAAAGAGTTGTCATATGTCGAAACCTGCTTTCGCGAGAAAACAGGGCGCGATAATATCCATTGAGTAAATTTATAGGGGAATCCCAGATCATCCTTGACTTGTAACAAAAAACTCCATTCTACACTGTCATATGCCTTTTGTAGATCCACCTTAATCATGCATCTATGTGATATGTGCTTCCTTGAATAAGCCTTAATCAACTCATGGGCTAAGATGATATTGTCAGCCCCTTTCATTCCTGGAATGAAACCTGCTTGAGCACCATTTATCAGAGATCCTATAACCTTCTACAACCTTGAAGCTAAGATTTTGGAGATGATCTTATACAGCATAGAGCAACATGAAATAGGTCTGTAGTCTTTGATGGTATTAGGATTGGTGATCTTAGTCAATAATGTAACTGTAGTACAGTTAATGGCTTGTGGCATCACACCAGTAGAAAAAAACTCAGACACTGCTCCATAGACATCTTCTTTAATAACTCCCCATGCTTTCTTCAAAAAGACAACATTGTACCCGTCAATGCCTGGAGCTTTATCATTACCAATAACATGTAAACACTCATCAATTTCCTGCGCAGATACTGCCTTAACCAAATCCATTGATTGTTGATGAGTAAGTTGAGGACCATTTTTTAGGATTTGAATGTTCACAGCAGGTAAAGATTCAGCAGCAGTACCCATAAGGGACTTATAGAAATTAACAATTTCTTTCTTGATATTCTTAGGCTCAGCTAGTAGTTCACCATTTAGAGTTGTTAAGGTTGTAATATTTTTCCTGCAGGCTCTATCTTTCATCATAGCAAAGAAGTATTTGTTATTTCCATCTCCTACATCAATCGAATGAGCTCTGGATTTTTGCTGAAGTATCTTTTCTTCAATAAGTGAACATTTCTCTAATCTTAACATAGCATCTTTCTCCATAATTCTCAAGTGGTCAGAGTAGCCTCTAGCCATCAGGCCACTCCTCGCTTGGCTAGCTTTCTGTCACATTTTTTAATTCTTTGGTATTTAACAGCTTAAAATCTGATTTCATAGCTTTTAGCCTGTACCAGCTAGTAGCTAACTTGCAAGAATGATGAGCACCATGCCATCCTTCAGTAACAATTCTTAAGAACTCTTCATGTTCAGCCCAAACATTAAGAAATCTGAAAGGCACTTTGATATTGCTATTTCTTCTTTGAAACTTCAATAGTAGTGGTGTATGATCAAAGATGAATGGATCCCCAACTTCAACAATCAGATGACCAAAATTCAGCATCCATTTATCATTCCCAATTGCTCTATCAATCTTGCTAATTACTCTGTCCTCCCCCATTTGCCCATTTGTCCATGTAAAGAACTCTCATCTCTAAGGAAGTTTAGAGATCATTGCATCAGAACAGAAATTGGCAAAATCTTGAACTTCTGCTTGAGTCACTGTATGCTTTGATAGTCTGTCCTGAGCGGTAATAATAGCATTAAAGTCACCCTATAATAGCCAGGGCTGATTTATAGTTTGAGCAAGATTTCTGAGCTTTTGCCTCATATCCTTCCCCATTTCTAAACTATTATATCCATACACCACAGTTAGAGCACAATTGAAATTACAACTACTAATCTGTACCACATCCATATGCCCCACGTTTCTATTTAATAGCACCCAAATTCTTCCATTAACAGCATGATCATAATTATGGACTAACTCCCAGTTTTGTAAGATTTTAGGGGCAATAGCAAAAGCATTATATTGTTTAATTCTAGTCTCCGCCAAACCTGCTGATGTGTGGCTATAATTCCATAGTTTCGTACATTATGTGCCTTGCATTTTACATGCTTTAATGATAAATTACACTTTATTTGTGCATAATGGAGTTTATTTTATGTGTAGGTGAATTGGAGATGAAAGTAGAGCAAAAAGGATACTTAAACATTGAAAGTGTGCTCGAGAACAGTGAAAAGGAGAGTCCTGGCGAGGCCAGCCAAAGGCCAGGCTGGACCAGGCTTTAGCTTGGCGAGGCCAGCCTAAGGCCAGGCTGGACCAGGCTTTAGTCTAGCGAGGCCAGCCTAAGGCCAGGCTGGACCAGGCTTTAGCCTGGCGAAGCCAGCCAAATTCCAGGCGTTAGGTTGGCGACGCCAGGCCTGAGGCCAGGTCCAATCCGAGTTTTGAAGACTTAATTCGTTCCGGGTTTGACTAGGACTCGGCCCACACATTTAGGGTTTCTTCTACACATATAAATAGACTAAAACACCACTTGGAGAGAACGTTTTTTCAGCAGCCAAAGGCTGGAAGCCAGAGACAAGGAGAGCTGGTGGAATCACCTCTTGGGAGTTAGAATCATCTATTTCTACATATTTTCATCTTTACTCTGTATTTTAATTATGCAAAATATTTGGGATATTGTTACTATGAGTATGAGTAGGTAAATTCCTAATCTAGGGTTTTGATGGAACCTATTGAAGGATGATTTTCTTGTTACGTTAATATAGATTTGCCGTAGTATTTTTCTATTTGTTCAACTATATTATTCTTGTGGTTGGTTGAATGGCCCTCAATTAGCTGTGCCTATTTAGTATGTATTACTCGGGAGAGAGTGCATATTTAGGTAGTTGTTGAACAACATCACTCCTAAACGTATATGAGGGATCAATACGGAGGTTTAAAGGTGGGATTAAGGATAACGAAACCTTGGTGCGATCTGAGTGAGCTGTACTTAATGTCAGCTAGCGTAATTCGGGAGAATATGTCTAGTAAATTGTGTTAATTACTCGGGATAGAGTTACGACAGTTAGAGTGCTCATGATCGGTAGAGAATACTTAGGCAAATGTATACGAAACGTAGCGGAAAGGATACCGATAATTGGGGAAATCATAACTCTAGACCTCCTTAGTCTTGTATAGAATTTCATCCATGTTAGTTGATAATTTTACTGCTTTATAATATTTGCTAGTTAATTAGTAGAAATAAAAATCAAATCTTTATAACTAAAAAATTATTTGAATTTGTGTTTCTTTGCAACATTGAACAGCTGTAGCTAAGCCTTAGTTCTCTGTGGGATTCGACTCCGGACTTGTAAACCGGATTATATTTGCAACGACCGCTTAGTCCTTTTTATAAGGCAATAGTTGGGCGTGATCAATTGCTAAGGTAATATGATTGTCTTTTAAGTATTTAGCCAATTCCTTCTGCTTATATCTCTAGTTTGCCCATCTCACATTCCACTTGAGCAGTGTCATTTAGAAGGCTCTGAGGTACCACCTCTATCAGATGGATGCATTATAACCTCTTGACCTCCAGATTATAACGCTCCAAATACATTTTGCATAGCAATAGAGAAAGCCATACCTTCTGCAGACCTCCTAGGAGCTGATACACCATTTGTTTCCTTTGGAAACACTATTACTATGATCCCCAGTCTGTATACTAGCAGTGGTTTGAATATTTGGTTGATCATGGGATTTTTCAGCGGACTTGACAGCGACTTCAACTTGCTCTTTAGAGACTATTGGATTGTGAACAGAACATGATGCTTTAGAAACATCATTCGGTTGAGCATTTGGTTCTTGAGGCTTATTCATAGTCTGTTGCACACTTCCCTTACATCTCCATTCCTTAGCTGGCTGATGAAATCTGTCATTCATCCGTTGTATTTTCTGAGGTTTACCTTGGGCTTCCTCCGTGACTTTACACACGTGCCCAAGTTGTTGACAGGCTAAACAAAACTCAGGTTTCCATTCAAACCTAACAGCTTGGTGATATATCTTGACTGAAGGATCTTGTAACTTCAGTTGGTAGAGGCTTAGTTATTTTCACTTCAATCAGCATCCTGGCAAAGGAGATTCTTGATTGGTTAGCTGTACATTCATTGGCAAATAGGGGCACGCCAATAGCACTACCCAATCTGTTCAATGAGTATCTTCCCCAATACACCATAGGCAAATTAGGAAAGGGGGCCCATATAGGTATCTCTTTAAGGAAAGTTGTATCAAATTCTAGGTATAGAGACCACTTCTTCAAAATTATAGGCCTATTATTAATTGTATATGGTCCTCCGTATAATATTTCTTTGAGATCATCTTCATCTTTGAATTTTGCTATAAAATAACCCTTGTCATGCCAGAACAGTTCAGAATATGGGCTTTCGACCAATTCTAAGAAATATACCTATTCATTTGATTATAGCCCGGGATTTCACCAATCACAGCTACTATTAATGAGTGTTTCTATTTATCAACCTCTTTCACTGTCTCCAGGGGATCCAATTGAATAACCGCATTACCGCCCACGATCGTCGGTGGAATGTAAGATAGAGCAAGCCCGTTTGAAGCCATACAGTTTTTAGCAAACAAATTAACCCACGCTGGAGCTACTGGATCCTTATTAGCTGTCAATTTCTGCAAATTAGCCTCAGAAAATAGCCTCGGCAGGTGCGTTTGGTTGAATTTGGTCAACAGTCGATACGATCGATGTTGATGCAGCACAATCAATCATCAAACTTTTCATTCCATTACCAGACTTGGTCGAACCACAATCCAATTCAACGACGAGGAGGAGGATTGGTAATTTAGGGAAAATTACCATTATCATTTTTCAACCTTTGTTATTCAACCTCTGGAGCCACCAATGGTACTACAGGCATTTTCTGAGAAATCAAATGTGCTGTAGGAGATTTGGTTGTGCATTTTCTAAAAAATCAAATGTGTTGTAGGAGATTTGGTTGTAGTCAACGAACTTTCGAGAACAAGTATCGGAGTCTTCCTCGGCCCTCCAGGTCCATTGCCTTTGCCATTCGCTATTGACAACCGCCGTTCCCACCAAAAGTAACCGCCATTTGGAGAGACAATTCAACGAGAAATGGAGAAGTTTCTAGAGAGACAATTGGCTTCAATATGCTTCTTTTTTTTTCTTCAAAATTTCAGTGGTGATGTTTTATTTAAGTTTTACAGTTCAAGATCACAAAGAGGAGGCAATGTGTAAATTAAATTTTTTTAGTAGTGGACTAATCATGAAAAATTATATTCTTTTATCTAACATTAACATTAACTAGGAATCATGTGTCTCGATGATAAGATATGGTGTTAACGACTATGCCAGAGCGTGTTTGTTATTTAGGTTGTTAGCTAATGCTAAAAATGTTAATAGCTATTGTCAACTCAATCAATTCCTTTTTTAAAAATACTAGTATATTACTCGCACGATGCACGAAAAATATAAAACATATTGCGTGATCTAATTTGTTTGATCATATTATATTATATTGCTTGAGTTAAATTTTAATTTTTGTTTTTTATCCAGTGAAATATGTCCAATGTGATAATCTTCTGAAATTAGAAAAAATTCATATGGTCATCGAATAATT
>AWOL01S0203426.1:20662-54451 GCA_000715115.1 Nicotiana otophora
CCCCAAAACCCCAAATAACATCATTACGAATTTACATTGTCAATGTATTTTAACTTGTTATAGCAGGTTGTTGACTTTTTTAGTTCGGATACAGATACTGTCAGTGTATGGAAGTTTGGACTCTTTATTTAAAAATTTTGCTTCTTAAAACTCACCCTCCAAAATAACAATATTAAGAATTTACGTTGTCAGTGTAATTTAACTTGTTATAGTAGGTTGTTGTCGCTTATTGTTCGGACACTCTCAATGTAGGAAAGTTAAATTCTTTATTTAATTATTTGCTTCTTAAAACTCATGATTCCAAAGCTGAACTCCAATAACATAAACAGAGACAATTAGTAATTTGGACCTTAATGTTTAGTTAGAAAAATAAGATTTATTATGTCACTGGAGTAAGGGGTATTATATGATTTTGAGACACCTAGTTCTGTCAATCCAAAAAGAATAAATTTAACAACATAATGAAGCATTTGAAGCAACTAACTGTATCTTAGGAAATAGCTGACGACTATAAACAAGACATCCATCGAGTTGAAAAAGATTAATGTACTCTTAAATAAACAAAATAAAATCCAACATCAGATTCAGCATTAACAAAAAATATTAGGTAACCTTTTTCTATCTTTTAAATGTTTTGGTTGGCAAAGAAAAATAACAAATACTAATGGAATAGGTGAAGTGAGGAAATGCTGATTCGAACATCACTGTAATCAATATAATCTAATATTTTATTGCTGACAAGAGATATCTTAGACAGCAAGCAGAGGCGGACCTATGTAAAGGGAAGAGAGATCACCGACCCTTAAACTTCGACAAAAATTCTAGATATATATCTGCATATATGTTGGAAATGGTTATATATTTTACTTGAACTCTTAAGATCAAAAGTCTAATGAAGCATTGGTTGAGCAATTCGTTTACGTGTCCCGCCGCCTTCAAATGCTAAATGAAAACACATAACACATCTATAATAGATTTTCATCATGTTACGTGTTTGATATCAAGCTGATAATACAGACAGCTAATACACGTGGTTTTGTTCATGTAAATGAATGGCTCCCTTCACTTCCAAAATTAAACCTACTCTACCAAAAGAACTTCTAATCAAGTTGTTTTTTTCTTCTTCTTTCTATTACTTTATTATTTTATAGTTTTGGTCTTTAACTTTTTCGTGTGATCTATAAGTTATGGGTTCGAGTCGGCTATTTACATCACAGCCCCTTAAGGTGCGATCCTTTTCTAAACCCTGCATGAACGCGAGATGCTTTGTGCACAAATTGTCCTTTTTGATCTTTAATTTTCTCATCTTTAGCATTGAATCCCTATAAAAAGAACCAACAATCAGGGGCAGATGCACATTTATTGAAGCGGTGTAACGCGACACCGCTTCGTCTAATTCTTTTTTACTAAATATATGTATTAATACTGCGAGGAAGCGGATAAGTAGGAAAAATAACACCGCTTGACATAAATTATCTCCTGGCTTGATTATTTGCTTGATTTTGCTCTAAGAGATCAGCGGTTCGAACCTCAACTAACACATCTTTTTTGCACATATCTGAGAGAATCTATGCGGTTAAAAATTGTGATGAAGCAAAATTTAATTCACGAATTTTTCTAACTTAAGAATCAACAAAATCAATAGACTAAAGTTATTTCTTGTCTCGAAGTATGATAATTAAAGTTATTATTCCCGTTCTTTTATAAATTTTGACACCGCTTATAAAATTTTCGTGTAAGCCCCTGCCAACATAATTCTATATCAACCAATATTCTTCTGCCATGCTTGAATTATTATTCAGCTAACTATGGTATCATCACTATTATGAAATGCATGAATTGTGACTTCAACTGAGACAATCTAATCAAGTAGAAATGTGAGTTTACAGCCCAACTACCATAACATTAAATGTAGGTACTTGGACAAAAAGCAAATACACACAAGATGTTACAAGCATAAGCCCTTGAATTAACGTTTTGAAAAGGAGAATACTTTCTTTAGATTTAAAATAGCACAGAGATTGTCGCACTTATTATTTTTTAGAATCAAATATAGGTTACGGGTTCGAACCATAAAAGTAGCCACTACTTGTATTAAGATAGGCTATCTATGTCACATCTCTAGGGGTCGAGCTTTCCCCGAACCCTGCATGAATGCGAGATACTTTGTACACTGAACTGTTTTTTTTTTTTTTGTTAAATTCTTTCTAAATATGGTTAGATACTTGTTTGTGTTATATATATTTCAAACTCAAAATTTGGGTTACACATTTTCCTTTCAAATGAAAAAGAACTATGCTTTGTCAATCATCATTGAAATCCACCATTCAGTTATGGTGTCGTGCTATTAAGAATAAGCTGAATTCTCTAATATAAACATTTCTTTCGGATTCAATCCAGAATTTAATACCTCATTAAAAGTGTTTTTATTAAAAAAAATCTAATCGAGAAGAATCAATTAAATAAAAATCCGCTTAAGCATTCGACACAAATGTTGACAGAGTAAATATACAACAACAATAAACTCAGCGTAATTCTACAAGTGGAGTTTGGGGAAAGTAATGTATACGTATCCTTACCCCTACCTTGTTAAGGTAGAAATGTTGTTTTCGATAGACTCTCGGCTCAGGATGACAAAGTAAATATATGTACGATAATTTCTTGAAATGATATTACTCGATCGATTGTACATTAGCTCGATAATACATTTGTACACTTTAAACTATCTATGTTTTTGGGTACATTTGTACACTTTAAACTATCTCAACTATCACTCTGAAACAAAACATTTTGAGGTACAAAGTGCTCTTCTAGCCTATGAAAACTTGCCAAAAAATTTCTATCTTATTTCTGTCGATATCTGAAACTCACTAACTCGACTAATTTAAAATCCCGTTGCGTGGCAATTTTCGTAGAAAAATAAAAAACTGAAAATGAAAATAAAAAGGAACACTCATAGTCTTTGTTGTATCAAGCCATAAACAGTCACAAGAGCCATTACTAATGAATGATCAACATGAGGTTCTACCACCAAACTTAACACATCATCTCCAAATTGAACTCCACAAGATGATTGTTTTTGTTTTACCTGCATAAACCCATTTACTGATTTTGTTAAAATCAATTCTAATTAAACGAAAAATCCATAGCTATAATATTATTTAATAATCAGGAAATTTTGAAGCATATATACTGCTTTGACAAGAAGAAAACCACTATGATACCAACACCTCACTAATTAAAAAATATTGACAATATAAGGTAGTTTTTACATCATCAGTTCAGTTTAACATATTCTACCAGAGATTCATACGCCAGCAGAAAATAAAGAGAACTTCTACTATATACTTTTTTATTTTATTTTTAATTTTACATAATATTGGTTTTAGATAAGTTTATGAAAAATGAGAATCCAAAATGATAATAATATTGTTGTTATTATAGTGTAGTTTTACCCATGATAGTATGTTAGTTAATATTTTTATCATTGTACTACTTAATAATACTTATCATACAAATTTATCTTTAGTTAATTAATATCTTGTAAGTTATCTAAATGCATGTGTAAATATTTTTTTTTGAATCAGTATATAGAACTTAAACTCTTGTAAAACAACGAGATAGTGACAAACCTCCGCAATAAGTTTGTTTTCTCTGCTGACAATCTTGAATTCTGATTTGCCTTGTAAACCTACAATCTTATAGCAGTTTGTTTCAGCTTCATCAAATCCTAATAAAGTAACATCATAGTTTAAGTAATCTCCCCATAGGAAATAACCATTTCTCTTTACTTGGAACCAAGGTATCTCAATCAAATTATCATTGCTCCATTTATAGCCATTCCAATGTCCAAAAACTTGAAGTTTCTGCAAAAAAACAATAGAAAACTTAAGTATAAACACAGATTATAAATTACTAGCTTAATAATGTCAAGATTTTGCATGCAGGGGCGAATCCAATAATGTTCGCGAGTTAGAATCATTAATATTGCTTTTGCATCAGACCCTATATATAAAAAGGTACTCCAGTACACGAAGTATTCCGTGTTCACGCAGGGTCCGGGAAGGACCGCATGGGAAGGGTGTGACTTATGTCGTCTACCCTAACACATGCGCCAATAGGTGATTTCACAGCTCGATCCAGTGGCAGATGCATGATTTCGTTAAGGGGTTCAAAAAAAAAAAAGTTAAGAAATTAAAAGGGACTATGGCAGGTGGGAATTGAATCACCGACCTCAGAAGGGTTTGAACCCCCTTGACCACTCAGTTATACTTTTGAGTTGTGTCAAGGGGATTCAAAATATTATATATAGAAGCATAAATCAGAATTTTTTCTTATATGTACAATGCAATTTTCCGGCAAAAGAGGTTCGGGTGAAACCTCTTCTGCCCCTAAATCCGCCGCTCGAACCCGTGACCTATCGATCGCATAGCAAATACATATATGTGCCAAAACAAATATAGATAGAGTTAAATATGTATTTTTGAACCAACATCATCTAAATTTTGGATCCGCCAGTGACTCCAATACTCATGTTAGATGAAATAGGATGTTGATTTTTCTTCTTTTACCTTTTGTCGTATGGAGAAGAGAACTTTGCCTTGTAAATCCATGAGATAGACTTCTTTGCTACATTTTCTGTTGTAATTGTCAATCCTGTAAATAATATGGCCTTTTGAGTCGAAAACAGTGCAGCCATTTCCATGGTAGACCAAAGATTTCATCCATAAAGTGAATGTTTCTTTTCTCATAGTCATGTATGAATTTGTTGAAGAAAAAGAAGAAGAAGTTGATGTTTGAGGGTAAACTCTAGCCATTGGAAAAGCCTATAGAGTACACAAACTCGTAGAACAAAACTTCTTACTATGAGAGTTTTTATATATACACCTACACTAGAAATATAATTGAAGAGTGGCTTGGGAAACTAAACCAAACTGGGGTTTAGTGAATTAATTATGATTTTTGGGGGACAAGAAGAGTGGCTTGAAGTGTAAATGAATATGAAAGAAGTAATGATCAAATTCCAAAATTGAAACATATCAATATATATGTGGGGGAAAGGTTGTTTTTGTTAGTGGTTGTGATTGGCCCTATCTATTTAAGTTTTTAAAACATTATTTCAAAAAATACATTCAAAGGAGGCCCCATTTTTCACTTTAATGGAAAATTTTCTTATTAAACTTACTTTTTTTAACCAGAAATTTTGTGAAAAGAAAATCAAAGAATTTGTTTTTCATTTTATAATAGTTCTATAATCGTTGATGTCATGAGAAAGAGAAACATGCATGAATTTTTGGTGTATTTGGTGTTACTTTTTTGTAATGGTCATTTTATTGAGAGAAATTATTAAATAACATTAATATTTTCTTATAGAGGTGGCCAATAAATTAATTGGCAGTGCACTTATTATGTTTTCTATCAGCTTAGCTAAGTTGGTCATTGAAATGATTATATTTGTTTCATTGCACTTTTGAGGACTAGTTTCAAAAGCTATTGATTTTATTAAGTGAAATATACAAATAGCCCTCAAATTGAATGGTTTTGAATAGCACTCAAATTTAACAAAGTGTTGTCCTTTGTTTGCCTCGTAAAAAAGGCAATTTAGTGTATAAAATATCTCGTGGTCACGCAGAGTTCGGAAAAGAGTCGCACCCCCAAGATGTATGATGTAGGCAGCCTATCCTGATGACTCAGGGGTAACACTTCTAATTTTTAACATTGAAGTTCTGTCTATGGAACAAGCGAAGGTTAAAGTTAAAGACCATCCGAAGAATATCATATTTTTGTAATATTTTGGATTTTATTTTGGTTTTTGGATTATTTTCGGACAATGTATTAGTTGGGCCTTATAGCCCAACTTAGTGCGAAGAAGACGGACCGAGTATACTAGGGCTGGATAGTGGCCCGAACTCAAGAACAATTTGATGTATATGTCAAGAAAATCATCTAATTAGTAATATGTATTACAATCATGTATTTTTTTTACGAGTTTTAATTAAGTGGCCAGGAGAATAATGTTCACAGTACTTCTTGAGCTAAATGCTAAAGAATTACCTAAATGTTGAGCTGCTCATATATTCTCAACCAAAGGTTTCGGGTCAGAGGCAGAAGCATACAATAGGGAGAGGACTCACTGACACTCGGAACTTTCGACAAAAACTCCATGTATACTTGTAAATATCTTCAAGAAATACTCAGATATTAGTATATAGGATCCCATACCAATCTTTATGAGTAGTGATAAATTTATATTGAATGTCATGGTTTTTCCGCGACTGCCGAATCCTGGGTCCGCTTCTATTTCGGGTTCGAGCCTTGAATATGAAAGAAATTCTATAGGGAGCATTTTCTTCTTTAATGAGTCTTACGCGACATGAATCCAAATTATTCGAAGCTCCAATATGAATGTCGAATACCGAACGGAAAACAAAAGAAAGCTCATTTCTTGAATCCCTATACCCTAATATCTCCCGTTAACTCCCAAACAAGAAAATTACGGAAAAAGGGTCTAAATGTCAAACTAATGGATATATAGGAGACAAAGCAAATGTGTGGTTTTCAATTCTCATATGGTGGATATTATTATAGTAGGAACGTAAGAAGGTTGAACACATCGCCGTCCAGCAGCTTGTCATTTACAAATGGTTCATAAATGCCATTAAGTTAAACGTGATGTGTTTCCATAAATAGTATCCAACTGAACCCATAATTTTCGACACATAACGGATATCACTATTAGAAAAAGGCTAATTTCTGACCGTTACATTGGTCGAAAAACGGTCGGAAATCATGTTATTCCGACGGATTTTCGACCGAAAAAGGTCGGTCGGAAAACACGTGGCCGCAAAATATTTGCGACCGAATCAGTCGAAAATTTACCGACCAATTCGATCGCAATCACTTAAATTTGATCGCAATCACTTAAATTTTTCGACTGATGCAGTCGGAAAATTAAACAATAAAATTATTTTTTAATTAAATATTCCGATCGAAACAGTCGTAGATATTGAGTATAAATTAATTAAAATTTTTCAAAAATTCTCAATTTGCGACCGAATCAGTCGCAAATCTGGGTAATTCTGATAAAATTTGCTACTAATTCAATCGCAAATCAGTCCCAAATTTGAAAATAATTTAGTAGAATTCTTCTGTATTTTTAATTATACCACCGCTAAATAAAACAACCAACAACACCTAATAGTGAATCAAATACCTAATATAATAATCCAAATCTAATATTTACTACAAAAACGAACATTAATATTTATAACAATCCAACCAACTGATCTAACACCAATTTTGATCGACCAATTATCAAAATAATAACTCAAATTCGTAAATTAAACTTGTCTCTAACTTCAACTCTAAAACATTCAAATAGCTAGTCCTAGTGAGACTCAGTCTCCTTCTCAGACACAGACTCTATTGCAGCTTGACTGCCTTTCTTGCTTTTATTTTTTAATAATTTTTGAATCAAAGCGTGAGTTGCGTCCCATTCTTGCGACATTTGATCCATTCTTTGACGATACCTTCCATGTCTTCTTGGGAAACTGATTCACCAGCGAATAATAGTGTTGGACGACTGGAGGATGGATGTACTCTAATTCCGTAGACTCGACCTTTATTTATTTTTACGAGAAATAAAGAAGAAAAAGCAAAAGGAGTAAGAAAACAAACATACAACTATGTGTACTTTTAAAAATACACTATGTTCAATGATAAAAACCTTAAAGACTAAACCCGTAAAATTTAAATTCTGGATCCATATCTCTATATAAATATTATTGAAGGTGAGTTGTAGAAGATAAAATTCCTCCATTCTTATCTACATGTCTAAAGTTCGAGTTTGAGAAATATAAATCTTTCGATAGAGAATGCTTTGTCTCTGATAATAAAGCTATGAAATGCAGATGTAGCTATATACGGTCAAAACCAAATTTGCCTTTCGTGTGACTAATCGAGATTGAGACATGATAGACCGAGGATCGTCATGGTGATATCGAGCTATGATGTGAAGTCGGGCTGCTGAGTTCGAGCCCTAGAAACCGACCAAGGTCAGGATCAACCGAGATCGATATCGAGCCCAGATAGAGGTCGAGCAAATAGAGACTGATCGAGACCAAAATCGGCCGAGACCGAGACCGAGAACAAGCCCTGATAGAGGTCGAGCGAATAGAGGCCGATCACGGTCGAGAGCGGCCGAGTTTGGGCTCGAGCCAAGGGACAAAAGAGCCGTTATAGCCGCATTTGGGGAGAGAATCTCGGCGAAAATCAAGGAAAGACTAATTAATTAATTTATCATGGGATCCCCACTATGTATTTTTAATTATATCTAAAGTAGAATTCCTCCATTATATTAGAGTGACTGTCATTTGTAAAAGGGCATGGAAAGAAACCTTCATACATTCTCACATTAAGAGATTATTTAGATTTACATAACATATAGAAAATATTGTCCTTTTTTGGGCTTTTGATATTGATTCATCTAGTTCATTTATCAATCATTCTCTACTCAATTTGGGTTGGTGTTCATTCCTTTTCACAGTCAATATACGGTATATTTCTACTTCTCTTTCCAATTTGTACCAATTTACACCACGTATCCTTAGAACTATGTACAAATTCAACTCCATCCGTTTTTTGGGTAAACAGTTTGGCGTCCACCGTGGGGCTAAGGATAATAGTGGTTATTTGGCACTAATCTCTGCAAAATACACCATTTTACACTTGCTCTTGGAAGTGTCTTTAATTTCAGGTTAAAAATGATGAACTCTCGATTAATGGCCCTACCTATTGACAACGAAGCTGGCCTTCAAGATGAGAACAACAATATGACGACTGGGGATGAAATGCCACTCGACGATCCCGTTGGAACTCGGGTCGCGGATCCAATTGACGTTAATTCACATGTGGCTATCCAGGCGAACCAACGTTCCGACCCCGAAAATAACATTTGTGGTGGAACTCGATCTGTAGTTCAAAATACCCAAAATATTGGAGAAGTCAGGATCAGCCTGCGTATGATTTTTGAAATGTTGTAAGCTCAACAGGTAGCAATAGCTCAGTTGCAGAGCCAAACCCAGGCACCAAGCAGGGCTGATCCCGGTCCACCCCAAGAAGTCACCCATAAAATGGGGCAAGCTATAGTAAGATCAGATGAACAAGAATCGGGGATTAATCCTGAAATTATTGGGATGCTCGAGGAACTGACAAAACAAATTGAGTCGGGAGAAAAGAGGATTGAAGCAAACGATAAAAAAGTAGAAACTTATAACTCCAAGGTTGATCAGATACCGGGAGCACCACCGGTATTAAAGGGCTTGGATTCCAAAAAATTCGTACAAAAGCCTTGCCCCCCAAGCGTGGCTCCCAAACCGATCCCCAAGAAGTTCCGCATGCCCGAAATTCCTAAATATAATGGAATAACCGACCCCAACAAACATGTCACCTCTTACACATGTGTCATTAAAGGGAACGACTTATAAGATGATGAGATCGAATCCGTATTATTAAAGAAGTTCGGTGAAACCCTATCAAAGGGCGCAATGGTATGGTATCATAATTTACCACCTAACTCTATCGATTCTTTTGCTATGCTTGCAGATTCTTTCGTAAAATCACATGCCGGAGCCATAAAGTTCGAGACCAGAAAGTCAGATCTTTTCAAGGTAAGGCAAAAAGATAACGAGATGCTAAAAGAGTTCGTATCTCGTTTACAGATGGAGCGAATGGATCTACCACCTGTCACGGACGATTGGGCTGTTCAAGCTTTCACTCAAGGACTGAACGAACGAAGCTCGATGGTTTCATGACAGTTGAAGTAGAACTTGATCGAGTACCCGACTGTTACCTGGGCCAATGTACACAATCGATATCAATCAAAGATTAGAGTTGAAGACGACCAGTTAGGTTCTAGGTCCGCTATTAAAAGGCACATCGACCGAGAACCAAGATCGAACAAATACCGATATTGGCCGTATAACGGAGATCGTTGAGGCAGCGGAGCTGCACATAACCCCGTACGAGGCAAAAGGATAAGAGACCGAGGCCAAGGAACTCGGCTGTTGATAAACAAGAATAGGTTCGACATGCATATCAAACCCAAGGAAGCACCACAGTTATCGGAATATAACTTCAACATCGATGCATCCGCCATCGTGTCGGCTATAGGACGCATCAAAGATAGTAAGTGGACTCGACCTCTGCAGTCCGATCCAACCCAGAGAAATTCCAATAAAATGTGCAAGTATCATGGCACCCATGGCCATAGAACTGAAGACTGCAGGCAGTTGAGAGAGGAGGTAGCTCGGTTATTCAATAAAGGGCACCTTCGAGAATTTTTAAGTGATTGGGCCAAAAACCATTTCAAAAACAGAGATTTCAATAGACAAAACGAACAAGAAGAGCCACAACACATCATACACATGATCATCGGAGGGATCAATATCCCCCAAGGGCCGGTGCTTAAACGCACTAAGATGTTGATTCTAAGAGAGAAACGATCTCGGACTCAGAATTACACACCTAAAGGAACCTTGTCCTTTAGTGACGAGGACGAGGAAGGAATCATGCAACTCTATAACGATGCACTGGTAATATCTGTACTTATGAATAAAACTTAAGTTAAGCGTGTGTTAATTGATCCAGGTAGTTCGGCCAACGTCATTCGATCAAAGGTCGTAGAGCAACTCGGTCTACAGGACCAGGTCGTGCCCGCTACCCTTGTACTAAACAGATTCAATATGGCGTGTGAAACTACTAAGGGCGAGATAAGTTTGCCAGTAAACGTAGATGGGACCATTCAAGAAATGAAGTTCCACATGATCGAGGATGATATGAGATATAACGCCCTGTTCGGGAGGCCATGGATCCATAATATAAGAGCAGTGCCCTCGACCCTTCACCAGGTTCTGAAATTCCCAGCACCGTAGGGAATCAAGATGGTCTACGGGGAGAAACCAGCCACAAAATAAATGTTTGCTGTCGATGAAGTGATTCCGATATCATCATTATCATCGACAAAGGGATCAGATTTGAAGGAGAAACGGGATACCAAATAGCAATCACAAATGTCAGACTCGACCCAACTAGAGAAATAAGAGACTAGCGAAGCTGATGATTATGGGATTCCTCGATCCTTCATGGTCTCCGATGATTCCGACGCTACCAAATCAACAGTCGAAGATCTGGAGCAAATCATGCTAATCGAACATTTGCCCAAGCGAAAGGTATACTTGGGCACGGGGTTAGATCCCGAGCTCAGGAAAAAGCTTTTTCAATTTCTTATAGCTAACATGAATTATTTCGCTTGGTCCCATCTTTACATGACAGGGATGCCACCGGGAATCACCACTCATAAACTAAGCTTGGATCCGAAATTCTATCCAGTAAAACAAAAAAGAAGGCCCCAATCCGAGGTTAAACATACCTTCATGAAAGACGAGGTAACCAAACTTCTTAAAATATGATCCATTCGAGAAGTAAAATACCCCGAATGGCTAGCAAACGTGGTAGTAGTCCCTAAGAAGGGAAACAAACTTAGAATGTGTATAGATTATAAAGATCTGAATAGAGCATGCCCTAAGGATTCTTTTCCTTTGCCTAATATCGATCGTATGATCGATTCCACGGCCGACCATGAGACTCTCAATTTTCTCGACGCCTACTCCGGGTACAACCAGATACAAATGAACCCGTAGGATCAATTAAAGACCTCGTTTATCACTAAGTACGGTACCTACTGTTATAACGTGATTCCATTCGGTCTAAAAAATGTTAGTGCAACTTATCAACGCCTAGTAAACCGAATGTTCGAGAAGAAAATAGGAAAATCAATGGAAGTTTATATTGATGACATGTTAGTTAAGTCCCTGCGAGTAGAGGACCATTTAAAGTATTTTCAAGAAACTTTTGACATACTGAGGGAGTACAATATGAAGCTCAACCCCAAAAAATGTGCATTCGGGGTTGGCTCGGGCAAGTTTCTTGGTTTCATGGTGTCCAATCGAGGAATCGAGATCAACCCCGATAAAATCAAAGCTATCGAGGACATCATGGTAGTAGATAATGTAAAGGACGTACATAGGCTAATGGGACGGATAGCCTCCCTAGGACGATTCATTTTGAGGTCCTCAGATAGGAGCCACCGATTTTTCTCTCTGCTTAAGAAGAAAAGCAACTTTGCATGGACTACGGAATGTCAGCAGGCTTTGGAAGAACTAAAGCAGTATTTATCGATTTGCTTCATACCCCGAAGGTAGACGAATGACTTTACCTGTACTTAGCTATCTCGAAGATAGCAGTGAGTGGAGTTCTGGTTCGAGAAGAACGATGTATGCAATTCTCTATTTATTATGTCAGTTGAACTTTAGGCGAGGCCGAAACTAGATATCCACACTTAGAAAAATTAGCGCTTGCTTTAATAAGCGCCTCTAGGAAACTAAAACCATATTTCCAGTGCCATCCGATACATGTTGTAACAACTTATCCTCTTCAAAATATTTTGCACAAACCCGAGCTTTCGGGTTGATTGGCCAAATGGGCCATAGAAATAGGCGGGTACGATATTGAGTATCGAACCCGAACCGCTATCAAATCTCAAGTCTTAGCGGACTTCGTGGTTGACTTTACACCGACCTTCATACCCGAGATTGAAAAAGAACTGCTGATAAAATCAGGTACCTCTTCGGGAGCATGGACCCTCTTTACTGACGGTGCCTTGAATGCGAATGGGTCCAAACTGGGCATCGTACTAAAATCACCCATAAGTAATGTAGTTAGACCATCTATCATAACTACAAAATTGACTAACAATGAAGCCGAGTATGAGGCCGTGATTGTAAGTCTCGAACTAGCTAGAAGCTTAGGATCCGAGGTCGTAGAGGCTAAGTGTGATTCCCTCCTCGTGGTAAACCAAGTTAACGTGACTTTTGAAGTCCGAGAAGATCGAATGCAGAGGTACTTGGATAAATTACAGGTGACTCTACATCGATTTAAGGAATGAAATTTGCAACATGTACCCCGAGAGCAGAATAGCGAGGCCGACGCTCTTGGAAACTTAGGTTCATCGATCGAAGATGACAAACTCAACTCGGAGACTATCGTACAGCTCATAAGATCGGTGATCGGAGAAGGTCACGCCGAGATAAACTACACAAGTCTAACCTGGGATTGGAGAAACAAATATATAGAGTACTTCAAGAACGGGAAGCTTCCCCCAGATCCAAAGGAATCGAGAGCTCTGCGCATAAAGGCAGCACGGTTCACCCTGTCCAAAGACGGGACACTATTAAGAAGGATGTTCGATGTACTATTGGAAATATGTTTGGGACCAGGTGATACCGATTACATCCTACGGGAAATTCACGAGGGCACTTATGGAAACCATTTCGGTGCCGATTCACTGGTCCACAAAGTAATCAGAGCAGGGTATTGTTGGACCGATTTGGGCAAGGAAGTAAGGGAGTTCATTCGAAAATGCGACAAATGACAAAGACATGCGCCCATGATTCATCAACCCAGGGAGATGCTCCACTCGGTCCTATCTCCATGGCCCTTCATTAAATGAGGAATGGATATCGTCGCCCCCTCCCATCAGCCTCAGGTAAGGCTCAGTTTATTTTGTTTATGACTGATTATTTCTCTAAATGGGTTGAAGCACAGGCTTTCGAGAAAGTCAGATAAAAGGAAATGATAGACTTCGTTTGGGACCACATCATATGTCGATTCGGGATGCCATCCGAGATTGTATGTGATAATAGAAAACAATTCATTGGCAGCAAAGTAACTCAATTTCTCGGGGATCACAAAATCAAAAGGATCCTATCAACACCTTATCATCCCAGTGAAACGGGCAAGCCGAATCGAACAACAAAACCATCATCCAAAATATTAAGAAGAGATTAACCGACGCTAAAGGAAATAGAGAGAAATACTACCCGAAGTCCTATGGGCATACCGCATAACATCGAAATCCAGTACCGGAGCCACACCATTCTCGTTGGTTTATGGCGCCGAAGCTCTTATCCTGGTTGAGGTCGGAGAACCTAGCATCAGGTTTTGATATGCGACAAATGAATTGAATAACGAGACCATGAATACGAGACTAGAATTGTTGGATGAAAGACGAGACGTCATTTTCATCCGATTGGCCGCCCAAAAAGAGCGGATCGAAAGGTACTACAATCGAAGAACCAATCTTCGACATTTTAAAATCGGGGACTTTATGCTAAGGAAAGTCACCCTTAACACCCGAAATCCGAATGAAGGGAAACTGGATCCGAACTAGGACGGATCGTATCGGGTTCTCGAAATTGTCGGAAAAGGATCCTACAAGCTTGGTGTGATAAACCTCAAACATCTACCGAGCAATTGGAACATATATCACCTAAAACGATACTACTGCTAAGGTACGACCCTTCCATGTTCATTTGTATTTCGAAATTAACCCTTGTAGGTGTCCGACTAGAAACATGGATGGATTCTTCAACTCGAGGCCTTTAGGTCTTAAAGCACGCGTTGCACTCTTTTCCCCTTAAACCGGTTTTGTCCCAAATGGGTTTTTCGGCAAGGTTTTTAATGAGGCGACTATTGATCGTGCTAACTTAGAACAATTCAACAGTATCTGAGGCCTCTTTACAATCAACCTCGAATACTAGGGGGCATTACCCTCGAATATATCAAGTTCGATGCAAGGAAATTATTTCATGGCATCAAGGTTTCGATAGGAAAAATCTGTAAGGGCCAAATGGTCAAATGAACCATGCCCGCGTAGTTTGCTCGATCCCTGGCACAAAATATGAACGCATGTATAATGACTTATAAAGAGAAATTTCTTCTTTACCGATATCTCATATCTCAGAAAGCTTTTTCTGCTTCATATTCTCGATCTATTATGCAAACAGGCTTTAGGGACGACCATGGCCGGAGTTCGAGCAAACACTCACTCGACCATAAAGTCTAAGGGCTACCTTAGTTCGAGTTCGAGAAATCACTCTCACTCGACTAAAAAGCCTAAGGTCTACCTTAACTCGAGTTCGAGCAAACACTCACTCGACCATAAAGCCTAATTGCCACATTATTTCGAGTTCGAGAAATCACTCTCACTTGACTGAAAGGCCTAAGGGCTACCTTAATTCGAGTTCGAGCAAACACTCACTCGACCATAAAGCCTAAGGGCTACCTTAGTTCGAGTTAGAGAAATCACTCTCACTTAACTGAAAAGCCTAAGGGATACTTTAACTCGAGTTCAAGCAAAGACTTACTCGACCATAAAGCCTAAGGGATACCTTAGTTCGAGTTCAAGAAATCACTCTCACTCGACTGAAAGGCCTAAGGTCTACCTTAATTCGAGTTCGAGCAAACACTCACTCGGCCATAAAGCCTAAGGGCTACCTTAATTGGAGTTCGAGAAATCACTATCACTCGACTGAAAATCCTAAGGGATACCTTAATTCGAGTTCGAGCAAACACTCACTCAACCATAAAGCCTAAGGGCTACCTTAGTTCGAGTTCGAGAAATCACTCTCACCCGACTAAAAATCCTAAGGGATACCTTAATTCGAGTTCGAGCAAACACTCACTCGACCATAAAGCCTAAGGGCTACCTTAGTTCGAGTTCGATAGATCACTCTCACTCGACTGAAAAGCCTAAGGGCTACCTTAACTCGAGTTCGATAAATCATTCTCACTCGACTGTAAAGCCTAAAGGCTACATTAATTCAAGTTCGAGCAAACACTCACTCGACCCAAAAACCAAAGGGCTACCTTAACTCAAGTTCGAGAAATCACACTCACTCGACCATAAAGCCTAAAGGCTATTTTTTACTTCGAGTTCGAGCAAACACTCACTTGACCATAAGACTTAAAGGATACCTTAGTTCAAGTTTGAGAAATCACACTCAATTTGAGTTCGAACATTCACTCGGGGACTACCAATAAGAAACGGTCTAGTTCAAACATTCACTTGGACCTTCAAGTAATTATCCCATGCTAAGGCACTTTTTTGCCTTTGTATAAATTAACAAGAAAGGCAAAAGATTCAGAAGCCATAGAAGAAAGAAATTTTTATATATATCAGAAATCATTTACAAAGGCACCATGACCCGATCAAGTTTTTCTACAGAAGACCAAAACGGTCTTAAAAGAAAGAAGAAAAATACTAAAGGACTTAGTCCTCTCCAGAAGAAGCAACTTCGCCTTCGAGGCCTCCTTCACTCTAAGATCCACTCATACTCCCGATATCGTCATCATCGGGAAAGGACAACACTCTGGCTTCAGCTTCAAGATCCTTTGCGTTCTCGATCTCGGCTGTAAGATCGAAGCTATGAGCATGGATCTCCTCTAGAGTCTCCCTCCGAGATTGGAATATAGCATGCTCAACAATCCAGTTTGCTCAATCTTGAGCAGCCTCGACAACCGTTTTTGCTCGAACCTGAGCAGTTTTAGCATCAGACCGGTAGACATCCACCATTGCATCGGCGTTAGCCGTGGCTATTTCGACCTCCGATTTGGCCGCTGCAAGTTCCGAGGCCAGTCTATCTCGATCAGAAGTTGTTGAGCCCAACCGAGACTGGAACTCCTCAATATTCTTGGCTTGCACCAAGGCTCTCTCTTTCAAGCTTCGGAGTTGGGCCTCGACCGAGGCCAGTTGAGCCCGAGAAGTCTTCTTTTCAGAGGCAAGGCGATCCATGTTCTTTTTCCACTCCTCGGCCCCCGCTTTCACTGCGTCCACCTCGACACGAAGCTTCCCAATCATATCGAGCTTTTGTTGAACCTGTGGGACCGAACTGTTAGCCATCATATACAAATTAGTATTATTAACTTCAAAGATTCTCTTTACCTGCTTGGACAAATCAGCTTGTTCTTTCCGAACTGCTTCTAGCTCGGCCCGAAGTCCTTTTGCTTCTCCTTCCCTCTGCTCACTAAGAAGCTTGAAGGCGTCTCTCTCCTCAGTAAGCCCTCGAATTTTGGCTTCGGATCAGCTTAGCTCCCATCGGGATCAGAAAAACTCCTCGTGATAGAGTGCAAAAGCCTACAAAAAATAAAAAAGGAGTTATACAAAAGAAGAAAAATACAAGTATGAAAGTTGACGAAGAGAAAACGAATTTACCCGATTCAGGGCATGTTGAGCTTCGTTGAATAGATGAGGAATCCCCACCTTGCCCGAGCGCTTCTTCGAAGCCTCCAAATCACTCGGACCGGAAGCATATTCTACCCCAACAAAATAACCATGGAAAGGATCTTCCTCTCAATGGGCTCCCTCCCCGTGATAAACCTCCACAGCTTGGGCATCATGTATCATCGATTGAGAAAATGAAGGAAAAGAAGGGCAATCACCGATCTCTATTGCCCAGATTATGTCTTTTGAGGCGCCGCCCCCGTCTCGGGGAGCCTTAAACTCGGTTCCTGCACCAGCATCAACCGCCTCTTCGACAGACTCTTTGCCCCGAGGTAAAACATCCTTGGTCCACCTTTGCTTAGGAACTTGGGTCGAAGTTTTCTCCTTGACCTTATCAGACCTGGGTGGAGTGGAATCAGTCCCCACCAGTACCGAAGCTTTACAGATATCGGAACTAGCTCGTGCACGGGACACCAGCCTAGAGCCACCTTCTTCTTCTTCTTCTTCTTCTTCTTCTTCCCTTAGACGCAAGACCAACTCCATAGTCAGTGGGATTGTGATCCCCTTTAGGTTTACGGGTCGCTCTCTTCTTGGGTTCTTGATCCTCGGAGTCTGAGGCCCTTTTCCTTTTAATCACCTTCTCTGGTTTTGAGATAGGCAGCAAAGCTTCTTCATCACCTGACGGGGGCCTCATGACTGCATCCTTTCCGAGACCTACAAAGGGGAAAGATAAGTAAACTCACGCTTCGAATAAAACATGTCACCTCGAATGATAGGTGAATCATTAAGACAATATGAAAGCTTACCATGAGTACGCGCTTCCCACCAACCCTTCGACAAATCGCGCCATGAGCGCTCGGCAAATGTGGGTCGAAACCAGGTTTTTAACCCAGTTCTCGAGGTGGGGAACCGCATCCGACATCCAAGCAGTGGTTGCATCAAGAAAGACACTAATAAATAAATGACAAAGAAGTAAAACAACAAAGAGAAATTCAAAACGGGATCATACTTATGTTTCATATTCCATTTCTCAAAATATGGCATGCTCTTAGCCGGGATCAGGTCCGAGGTCTTTACTTGAACGAACCGACCCATCCAACCCCGATCCTTATCTTCATCTATACTCGAGGTGAACACCTTGGTGGCACGACGTTGAAGCTTTATCAGCCGGCCTCGATAAAGTCGAGGGATGTATAATCTTATGAGGTGGTCGAGGGTGAAGGGGTGCCAATCGATTTTGCTCATAAAAAAACAGATCAAGATCACGATCCTCCAGAAAGAAGGATGAATTTGGCTGAGGGTCACCTGGTATTTCTTGCAAAAGTCGATGATGACTGGATCGAGGGGACCCAACGTGAAAGGGTAAGTGTAAACACTCAAATACCCTTCCACGTGGGTAGGGATCGATTCCTCCGGTGTCGGTATCACGACCTCTTTGTTTACCCAATTCCTCCGGAGACTTACTGGTATCGAGCATAAATATCTCGATACCGGCTTGCATCGACCGAAAATCGAAGAGGGTTTATCGACCTTAAAGTCAGAATCAATAACACATCCCCCGGGAACGAGTTCTTCAAGGCATGGCTCCACCACCGATTTCTCACCGGCCGACAGAGATGAGGAAGCAGCCTCTTTTTGAGGAACGATTTTAGATATCTTGGTCATCTAAATTTTCAAGAACGAATGGGGAAAATTGAAATATTTTGGTGTTTGGTGAAGAACAAGCAAAGAAAATTTTAAAATCTGGAAATAGCGAACTTTGAAGAAGGCGAAAAACTGAGAAGGTTTGGAATGAGAAGAGTTGAAGGTAAAAGTTTAAAATGATGAAGAAGAGGGGTTATTTATAGATCTCACAATGATAGTTCAAAATTGCCAGTGGCCGACCATTGACTAACGCGCATTTATTGCCTTGGTAACTAAACCCACGGGACATTTGTCACATACGTCACAATCGGGATCGACGCAGACGTCAGTGTGTATCTAGTCAGAGGTTGAAAAATTATATCGTTTCTCACCACATTCTTTCCGAGAAATGAGGGGACTACCTATATACGGTCAAAACCGAGTTTGCCCTTCGTGTGACTAATCAAGATTGGCATATGATAGACCGAGGATCATCATGGTGGTATCGATCTATGATGTGAAATCGGGCTGCTGAGTTCGAGCGCTAGAAACCGACCAAGGTCGGGATCAACCGAGATCGATATCGAGCCCAGATAGAGGTCGATCAAATAGAGACCGATCGAGACCAAAGTCGGCCGAGACCGAGAACGAGCCTTGATAGAGGTCGAGCGAATAGAGGCCAATCACGGTCGAGAGTGGCCAAGTTGGGGCTCGAGCCAACGGACAAAAGAGCCGTTATAGCCACATTTGGGGAGAGAATCTCGACGGAAATCAAGTAATGGCTAATTAATTAATCTATCATGGGATCCCACTATGTATTTTTAATTATATTCAAAGTAGGATTCCTCCATTATATTAGAGTGACTGTCATTTGTAAACGGGCATGGAAAGAAAACTTCACACATTCTCACATTGAGAGATTATTGAGATTTACATAACATATAGCAAATATTATCCTTTTTTGGGCTTTTGGTATTGATTCATCTAGTTCATTTATCAATCATTGTCTACTCAATTTGGGTTGGTGTTCATTCCTTTTCACTGTCAATAGACGGTATATTTCTACTTATCTTTCCAATTTGTGTCAATTTACACCACGTATCCTTAGAACTACGTACAAATTCAACTCCATCCATTTTTCGAGTAAACAGTAGCCTTAATGCCAAGGATTCAATTAAACTTAGTATTTTTATACAGAACATAACTATATATAGTACACAAAAAAAAAACGAATACTAGATTCTGAACCTATAATTTTGAAAGTATAGTGAGCTTAGTACTAAAAATTTTAAAGGTTGGAACGAAGTAAAAATTCTCAATCCGCCTCCGATTATTGAAGTTAGTCATCCCTATAAATGCAACGAAATACATTATGTCATGACCAATCTAGCAGAGCTAATAGTAATAAATATAATATAATTAAGTGCATTGCCAATTTAATTTGGTTGTCGTCAACTATAACAAAATAGAAGAATTAACCCAAATAGTCGCTCATCCAATTATTTAAATTAAAAATAGCCGGTGAAGATATAATATATACATAATTTATGTATTATATATGTATAATTATGTATAATTTATATATAATCTATATATAACACTAGAAAAAAGTAAATAATAAATATGACCGACTATTCGTGTAAAAACTAAAGAGATTAATAATACTCTCACACACAATGATAAGGCGGCAAAACAATGTTAGGTACACAAAGAAATGCATGCATGATGAGCCCTATATACTCAATTCTTATCCAACATGGGTAATTGTTTTCATACATTCCGGCTAATAATAGTTTTTGATGTTTTGGGTTTATTCGTTGGTGTTTGGGATCATGCAACATGAATTTATGACTATATCACTTTTTCGTATGTATTAGTATATGTTGATTTTGTAAAAAATATTTAATAGACTGAAATGTTGTAGCTTGTGACCAATACTTATTGCTTCATTAGGCTGAAAATAGTGTTGAATTCCTGTTTTATACCCCTAAAATGCCAAAAATCGAGAAACGGTAATAGAGAAGCAATGCCTATTGTTCATTAGGCCGTTTCTGATGGGATAACGAATATTTTGGTGATTCGGGGCTGATCTCCCGAATTCATGAAGATGTCGTGGACATTATTAACACACAAAAAATCAGAAATTATGTTTATGGCCCTAAAACACCAAAAAAGAGGAATGGTAATGAATAAGCAATGACTATTTTTCATCTGGTCATTTCTGATAGACCCACAAAATTTTAGGAGATTTGGGATCGGTTGCCCAAATTCATGAAGATGGCATGGACATTAGCACACGAAAAATCAGAAATCATGCTGAATTCCTATTTTATGGCCCTAAAACGCCAAAACACCCAGAACAGTAATACATAAGTAATGATTATTTTTTATTAGGTCATTTCTGATGGTCCCATAAAATTTTAGGCTATTCGGGACCGGTCGCCCGACTTCGTAAAGATCGTGTGACCATTAGCATAAGAAAAATCAGAAATCGTATTAAATTCATGTTTTATGGCCCTAAAACACGAAAATATAAAGAATGGTCTTGGAGAAGTAATGACTATTGTTCATTAAGTCATTTTTGATGGGCCCACAAAATTTAGACGATTCGGGATCAGTCACCCGAATTCATGAAAATGGCATGGACCACATGATAAATTGGAAATCATGCTGAATTCCTATCTTATGATCAGAAATAGACAAAAACGAGGAACTGTCATGGAGAAGCAATGACTATTGTTCATTAGGTCGTCTCTAATAGGCCCACAAAAGTTTAGGCGACTTGAGGTTGTCGCCCAAATTCATGAAGATGGCGTAGATATTAGCACACGAAAAATCGAAATTCATGTTGAGTTCCTCATTTGTAGTCCTAAAACGCCAAAAAATAAGGAAGGTCATGGAGAATCAATGACTATTGTTCATTAGGTCATTTGTGATGGGACAATAAAATTTAGGCTATTTGGGGTCGATTACGTGCTGAATTCTTATTTTATGGCCGTAAAAAGACAAAGAAATGAGGAATGATCATGTAGAAGAAATGAATATTGTTCATTAGTTCATTATTTCTAATTGGCCTAAAAATCTTTAGGCGTTCGGAACCGGTCGCCCGAATTCATGAAGAAGGCATGGACATTAACACATGAAAAATCAGAAATCATACTAAATTGCTATTTTATCGCCTTAAAAAGCCAAAAATCAAGGAACGGTCATGAAGAAGCAATAACGATTGTTCATTAGGTCGTTTCTGTTAGGATCACAAAATTTTAGGCGATTCAAGGTCCGTTGGCCGAATTCATAAAGATGACATGGACATTAACACACGAAAAAATAGAGATCGCACTGAATTCCTATTTTATGGCTCTAAAACGCCAAAAACGAGGAATGATCCTGGAGAAGCAATGACCATTGTTAATTAGATTATTTTTAATGGGTTCACAATATGGTTTCCCGAATACATGAAGATGATATGGACATTAGCACACGAAAATCAAAAATCACGCTGAATTCGTGATTTATGACCCTAAAACACCAAAAAGAGAAAAGCCATGGAAAAGCAATGATTATTATTCATTACATCATTTCTGACGCGCACACAAAATTTTAGGCGATTCGGGGCCAGTTGCCGGAATTCATGAAAATTGCATGGACATTAACATACGAAATATTGGAAATCATGCAGAATTCCTATTTTATGGCCCTAAATATCAAAAATGAGGTACGATCATATAGAAAAAATGACTATTTTCATTAGGTCATTTCTGATGGGCCCACAAAATTTTAGGCGATTCAGGGCCGATTTCCCGAATTCATGAAGATGGCGTGAATATAATACACACGAAAAATCAGAAATCATATTGAATTCCTGTTTTATGGCCCTAAAACGCCGAAAAATGAGGTGCAGTCATAGAGAAGCGATTACTATGGTTATTAGGTTGAATATGATGGGTCCAAAATCTTTTAGGTGATTCGTAGCTGGTTGCCCGGATCCATGAAGATGGGATGGACATTTATGGAAGAAAAATAAAAATTCATGCTAAATTTCTATTTTATGCCTCTAAAACGTCAAAAAATGATGAACGATCATACCGAAGTGATGATTATTATTCTTTAGGACATTTTTGAAGGGCCAGCAAAATTTTAGGCGATTTGAGTTCGGTCGCCTGATGCATGTAGATTTGCGGGGGCTATAGCACACAAAACTCTGGGAATGGTGCGTAATTCCTCTTTTATGGCCCAAAAATGCAAAAACAAAAAGAGAACGGTCATGGACAAATAATGACTATTGTTCCTTAGGTCGTTTTTGATGGACCGAAAGTTTTTTAGGTGATCCCAGTCAGGCCGCCTGACACACCTCTTTTTTCCTCCGCAATCCTTATTATGAGGTTGGGTTAGAAGAGTTTTTTCAATTAAAGTGATGTTTTGAAAAGGGATTATTTATTATTTAGAGCCGCCACTTGGAATTGAGTTTTGGTGTTCCAAGTCACCTTTTATTTCAACCCCTTATCAAATGGAAGGTTTGACTCCTTATTTATAGTCTACGAAAATAGAAGACTGGGTATGAAATTCTGTTGACTGAGGGGAAAGTGTGAGCACCCCTCGAGTCCCGTGGTTCTAGCACGATCGCTTTATTGATTCATGTCCAGCTTAAATCAATTCTTGTATATTCTTGTATTTTATTGGTTATGGATTATCTATTACAACTTCACTTAATTTATTATATTTTATTAATTGTGTTCACCAAGATGCGGTACGCACACAGGGTATTTCTTTGAAGTTAGATGTTAAACCAAGGTACGAAATGTACACATAGTTAAAACATAATTATTTTGAATTTAAAGACATCGAGACGCGGGAATGCACACATGATCCTTTTATTACTTAAGCATACCAATCCAAGGTTCGGGTATGAACACATGGGCTAATATTTAAAACGCGTGTAAAGCTCTTCTAGCTATTTAAGAGTTATTGTTTTTCTAAACTAATTTGAGATTTATTGTAAATCCGAAATTATGGAATGAATATTATTATGGAGGAAATGTGTGATTTAACTATAAGGATTTATAGGTTATCAACACTTATAAAACTAATTATAACATAATTTGTCCTAACAATTAAAACTTGCTGCCAACCAAATGTCGAGGCCTGAATTATCCAATTCAACTAAGTGATTAATGGCCTTATAATGATGAAAAATCCAATAAGTATCTACATCCCCGTCAAGTTCATACTTAACTATAAAGAAAATTCAGCAAGTAAGGATACAAATATAGCTCAAACATTCACGTTTAAAGTAAATACATTTAAAGCTAAACAAACAAAATGTTAATGAAAGAAATATTCGCCCAAAAAGCATGATATGGCCTCTTGTGATTATTACTAGGCTACCTTAGCAAGAACTAGAAGAGTAAAAATATAATTAAATTCAAAAACTTACTCAATATTAGAAAAAATCAGATTAACGGACCTTCATTTTAGATCCAAGCTAAACCTCATATGGTCCTACTCTCTTCATATCCATCCATTATACATCAAAAAAATTATTTTACTAATAAAAGAGGAAAATCACGGATATGGTATTACACAAATTAATTTTATGACTTATATTCCTAGTTAAACTAAGTAAGACAGTGAATTCCAAAGATCTTTAAAGTTATACATATAGAGAAATGTTATCTACTCAAATTTCAAAGATCTAAACTAAAGAAATGACTAAACTTAATAGCTGATATTTTATTTTAAATTAAGGATAAACATCAACTAGAAAGACATGAAAGAAACTTTAATCCTAACACAAAGAAGACAGAGAATCAGTTAAACTAAAATAAACTAAAATTATACCTTCATTCAGACATAGTTATGAAGAGTAAATAACCCAAGCATTCAAAAACTAAAACTAATTGAAGAAACAGACCTTTAGGCGAAAATTTGCTTGAAACTTAATCAAGCAAAATACAAAACTCAGCTACAGTAGAAACGATACTGGAACTTCAACAGAGAACCACAACCGGAACTTCAAAACTCAACCAAATTGTTCTTTTGAATCTTGCCTTGGTTACTGCCTTTTTTTTCTTCAGATTTCTCCTCCTTTTCAAATAATGTGTGTAAAGGTTATTTTATAGAGTTTATGTAAGATAGTGTCTGTGAGCAAGTCATCGTGTCCGTTTCTTGGAGGGACTATTTTTTTTTGGGTTCTTCCAAATAAAGAGTGCAAGTGTGTGCTCTGTCATGTGAGGAAGTTGGGGTGTGGGATGGATATGTGGGGGGAATACATGAGAGAGTGGGTAATGGGGCTGGGAGGTGGGAATCGTGGGGGTTAGTTGTGGATAGGAGACGTGAGAGAGAGGGAAGTTTAAAAACGTGCAAATGAGTTTCTTTTTTGTTTTTTTTAAAAAGGATAATAAATCAGAGATTTTTTTTTGTTTTTTATTTTAAAATGATAAATTAAATTATAAAGATAAGAAGATTAACCAACATTTCTTGTAATATAGGAAAACTAAATATTTACACGTACTTTAAATGATACTAAGAAAATTCTATAGCTTACTTATTACAATTCTAATTAAAAGAAACCATATATATATATATATATATATATATATATGAACATTTTTGTATTTTTTTTTAATTTGTTTTTTCAAATAAAACCTATTAAGAGTAAGATAAAAGTTTAAAATATCAAGATTAACCTAAAAGAAATATTTACACTAAATAGTATAGAATTTGGGTGTGGTCAAAAATTAGGTGTTCACAGAGTGCACCAACACCTTTCGTTGAGATGATAGCCTACTAGGAGGACTGTCAACCTATCTATAGGGACCTATGGGCATGTAACACAGTGTCCCCAGGCAAAAGGGATGTTAGTACAAATAAAGTACCAAGTATGTAAGGCATGAAAGCAGTATATAAAAGACATGAAAGAAACATGGAGTAAAGAACTCAACCTATAAGTCTGAATAGCTATGTGAATGATGAAACATTTATAATATCATGCATATGCGTATAAATATCATATCTTGCATAGATATATGCGTACATAACATCATCAAGCCTCTAAGGGCATCCCATCATATCATCTCGTCCTCTGTAGGCGAAATCATCAACGTATACCAGCTGACCAGATGGTGGTGTGTATATAACGCCATAACCTTCCACAATACCCCATATACATATAATATACGCGTATATAACTCCATCTGGTCATGGGTCAATGTAAATGTAAAAATGAATGCAATGCATAATAAGTAAGTCAATAAGATCACTTGGGATGTCATAAGATCAATATGCCTTCGGTTAATATCATGAAATAAACTTTATCAACTTACGTATTTTCTGATACCCATGAATAGACTATATAATAATAGAACATATTGGGAATCCAGAATATAGGCACCCCTAGTACTTCTAAGAATAGTCATTTGTGAAAGTTCCATGTTTGCTCGTTTCGTTTGTATCATATGGATCATGCCAAAAGAAAAGAAGAGATAGCCTTAACATACCTTAACTTCGTTGAGTCTTTAATACCTTCCAATCAATTCTTCAAACAACTCAACTCAATGTACCATAGCAAAAGGAGATTCAAAATCAGTGTTGAGTAAAGGCTAAGTCCGCAACTTAAACTAGTAGCTCATTTATATAAATTTGGGCAGCATCTCCCCTCTAACAAGGGCCTCCTCCAATACCATATATCAACAACAAAAACCAGAGAAATCCATAAATATATAAATATCAATAACAAGATACCATATAACAATAACAAGTCACAACTACTTCACGGCGAGCGGCAAGCTCCGATTGGAATCCGTATAACCCATATCACCCATTATAGACTTCTTACATTAACTAAACAGTATCATTAACATGATAATGAAGTCATTCATCAATTATTCCATCCTTATGCCATATATTTATAACGAAGGAAACAATCTACAACTCCAATTATTTTTAATTAACAACTTTATTCACTAGTTCATGTCTAGTCCATCCATTTAACTTAATAAACATCAATATAACCTTAAGAACATGCAAGAACACAATAAACATACCTCCTATAGTAGTGTCAAGTTTAAATCCAAGTTATATTTAGCTTACAACAGCCCTCAATGGCAATACAACACCATAGAAGTGACCTAAGCTAATCCAAGTATTATCTTGTAGTTTATCATCCTAACAACTTAACCAACATACACGCAAGCTTAAAATCAATTAGTAGGCTGTTATACTCACCTTATACAGTAGCAACAACTTGAAATTTCAGCTAAACACATCCCACAACTATCCTCAATAATAACACAACCTCAAAGAGGTGTTGTTCTTTACTGGAACTAACTTTTTATGTTGAAATATGATGTAATCACTTTGGAATAACTTCAAACCCTTATGGTATCTGTTTAGTAGGGTTAGGAGATGCCTGGAGACGAATTTGAGTCGAATATGAGAAAATAATAGGCGTCCAAATCGTTTATAAAGTGAAGTAAGTCGACCACCGCCTAAGTGGGTCCTATTTAGAGCTACTTGCGAGGTCTCACAAAAATGCAAATATCTCTCTACTCTGATGTCGTATCGACAAATGGTTTAATGCGTTAGAAATGAGACTCGTAGATATTCAATTTGATATGTGGATAATCCCTTAATTTCTAGTATATTGGGAGAAAATAACATCTACATTTGACCTAGTTTTCAGCACATTATGAATGTAACTTGTAATGACCTTTGTCGACATTTGTTCCACAACTTGCTTGACTTCAAAACGTAACACACGACTATAATGCAACTAAAATAACTCATACCATAACCTCATTATCATGTTAAGAATCTTATTCTTATCCCAATAGTACATGTTATAATATTCCCAACTTGTCGACTTTCGACGAAACTTATTTTCTTCAGTTTGTTTAGCTTCTAAGTGTTTCAACCGTCTTGGTACTTGTTATCCATGATCTTAAGAATTTGTAACCTTCAAGGTAACATTATTAACTTACCTTATATACTTTCAAAAATCTCATTTCTAAGCTTACATTAATTGTCTTATGACGTACTCTTACGTATGAAAACATGGGGTGTAACACTAGTCGATTGAGTTAGCGTGTTTTGAGGTTAGTATCTTGTCTAACTTTGTGGAGGTGGAACATACACTTAGGATTGGTGTTGTTTTGTGTTAATTGTGGTACATGAAAGTCGTATACGCAAGGTGACGAGTGGGTACACGGGCTAAATGTGGTAATTGACCAGTTTAAGCTATGTGGATTCTTTTCATGCCTTTAATCGAATTATCATCACATATTATATTAATCATATTTAATCTATCCTTACATACTTCACTTGACATTTAATACTTGTCTCATCTTTTACTTGTTATTTTCCCTTACATGCTTAGTTGAAGTTATTGTTTTCTCATTTTCTTGTTAAATACTTAACTATTGAGTTACCTTACTTGAAGTTGTTATTTCTTGGAATATCTTGATGTTGAGTTTTGGTGTTGAAGTTGTAAAAGCCATGATCACATTGGGACAAAGTTGTAAGTTATTGAAATACCATTCTTGTTGAGTTATTCACGTTTGGTTGCCATTGTTAAGACTCTTGTACATATTGTGGTTGAGTCATGGGCTATTTATCGTGGAAACATTACTATTGTTGAATTATTTGGCAAGTTGTGGCATTGGGCACTTTAGGTGGGATTTGTGATATGTTGTGTTATTGATACGCATGCGGTGGTATAAGGATAGGGGCTGATACGCATGCGGTGAGATAAGGTGGGATTGATACGCGTGTTGCTAGTAGGGGAACTACTTGAAACCACGCGGTGTGATAAGGTTGGATAAAACTCAGGTAGGTATTTCAGGAAAATAATTTTCAAAACTAAATGCAAGGCTCCCACGGTGGTATAAGGAAAGATTATGATTTTGATTGTGAAATAAGACTACGAGGCGGTATCTCGGTAGTGATTCTTATTGCTATCTTTTATTTACATCACTTCTATTAGTCTGCATCGTTTCCTTGGCATTCTTACTATGTGTTTCTCATGCGATGTCTTTATTTCCTTAACTTCAGTGTAGCTATTCTTGTTATATTTCTTTATTGTATCATTTCCATTGTTTCCATTATTATACTGTACTATACCTGTTTAGTTTCTTTATTTATTCCAGTATGTGTCATTACCTGACCTCGTCACTACTCTACCGAGGTTAGGCTTGATACTTACTAGGTACTGTTGTGGTGTACTCATACTACGCTTCTACACATCTTTTTGTGCAGAACCAAGTACTTCATATCAGCCTAGGCATCCGTGAGTTGAGCTTAGATCAGAGACTTCAAGGTATACCTATCATCGTTCGCAGGCCTCAGAGTCACCCTCTATCTTAGTTTCTATTTCATTCTCCTTTTATAGATACTGATGTATTAGGGATGTTTCAGAATACTCGTGTAGAACTTATGACTTGGTCTCACCAGATTTTGGCCGTTATTTTCAGTTGTATTGTGGAGTCCTTTTATGATAGTTGTTGGTTTAATTGGAAGGCTTATTATTATCTTCGTAATCTGTCATGTATGTTAGGATTACCTAGTTTTAGAGACTAGGTGCCATCACGATATCCTACAGAGGGAGATTTGGGGTCGTGACAAGTTAGTATCAGAGCTTTAGGTTCATAAATGTTACGAGTCATAATGAGGTTTAGCAGAGTCTTGCGGATCAGTACGGAGACATTTACACTTATCTTTAAGAGGCTATGAAACTGATAGGAAACTTCACTTCTTTGATTCCTTATAGTGCAAATTTATTGACTTCGAAATTCTAAATCATTGTCTTTCTATTCTCTCACAGATGGTAAGGACACGCACCACTGGATTCGACGATCAGACACATGTGCCCCATGCTAGAGTCTTGAGAGGCCAGGGCAAGGGCAGAGGTTGAGGATGGGCACGTGGTGTAGCCAGAGCACATGCCCAGGCTGCAACAGAGGAGCCACCAGCAGCTCCAGTTAGGGGCCAAGCACCTAAGGTGCTTGTTGCCACCCCTGCACTTCAGTAGACCCTAGCACAGTTCTTGAGTATATTTGGTACTCTAGCTTAGGCGGGGTTGATCCCACTTGCACCAGCCACATCTCAGGTTGGGGAAGGAGCTCAGACTCATTCGGCTCGTACCCCAGATCAACGGGTTTATGTTGACCAGGTTCCAGAGGTTATACCAATGCAGCCGGTTATTCCCGTTCAGCCTGAAGTTAGGGCAGCAACATCTGAGGAGGAGTATCTTAGACTTGAGAGGAACAAGAAGTACCACCCTCCTACTTTCAGCGGCCTACCTACAGAGGATGCAAATGGTTTCCTGGAGATATGCCACCATATTATCCGCACCATGGGTATTTTGGAGACGAGCGAAGTTGCTTTTACTATATTCCAGCTGTCGGGGCCAGCGTATCAGTGGTGGCTTATATGAAGGGTAGCCCAGCCAATGCAGCTTCACTCACATGGTCTCAGTTTTCAGAGATGTTCTTGAGAGAGTTTGTCTCCAGAGCCTTCGGGATGCATGGCGTGCGGAGTTTGAGCAGTTGCGTCAGGGTACTATGATTGTGTCAGAGTATGCTATTAGATTTAGTGAATTTTCCAAACATGCACCTGCCTTGGTTTTCACAGTTATAGAGCAAGTCCGCCGATTTATCGTGGGGCTCAACTATGGTATTAGATTCAGCATGGCTCGAGAGTTGGAGAAAGATACCCCATATCAGTAGGTGGTAGAGATCGCACAGATATTAGAGGGTAAGCGGGGCCGGGAGAGTGAGGACAGGGAGGCCAAGAGGCCTTGAGATTCTAAAGGATATAGTGGTGCATGTGCCCCAGTTGCAATCCATCATGGTAGAGGCTATGTGAGTTGTCAAGTTCATTCAGCACTTCCAGCTTAGAGTGGTACTCCGGCTACTCCCAGGTCTCAGGTTGCCCATTATGCACCGTCTAGTACACCTTGTGCACGGGGTGCTTTCAATGGTCAGTCGATCCGACCAAGCCCGAGCCAGTTTCAGCAGTCATGTCCTCCGATAACTTAGTTTGAGTGTGGTGATACTCGTCATATAATGATGGGCTTCCCCAGACTTATGAGGGTTGCATCTCCACAGACTACTCAGGCTCCATGTATTCCACAGGGTCCCCGGACTTCTCAGGCCATGGTTACTACTCCAGTTGTCGCTCCTCCTACACAGACAGCTAGGGGTGGAGGTTAGGCAAGTAGGGGTCGCCCCAAAGGGGGGCCAGGCCAGACGTTATGCATTTTAGGGTAGGACAGAGGCGATTGCATCAGACGCAGTTATCACAGGATTTGTTCTGGTTTGTCATAGAGATGCATCAGTCTTATTTGATCCAGACTCTATTTACTCATATGTATCATCTTACTTTGCTCTGTATTTGGGTCTATCTCGTGATTCCTTGAGTTCTCATATTTATGTGTCCACACCTATGAGAGATTCTATTATTGTTGACTGTTTGTATCGGTCATGTTTATTTTTTATTGGTGGTTTTAAGACAAGAGTTGATCTATTATTGCTCAATATGGTAGACATTGATGTTATTTTGGGCATGGAGTGGTTGTCGCTCTATCACGCTATTCTTGATTGTCATGCCAAGATGGTGACGTTGGCTATGCCAGGTTCACCGCGGTTGGAGTGGAAGGGTACCTTGGATTATGTTCCCAGCAGGGTTGTGTCCTTCCTTAAGGTACACTGGATAGTTGAGGAGGGTATGATGCATACCTAGCCTTCATGAGAGATGTCAGTGTTGATACGAGACTATCCAGATGTGTTTCTAGCAGACCTTTCGGGCATGCTGCCAGATAGAGATATTGATTCGGGTATTGACTTGTTGATGGGAACTCAGTCCATTTCTTTTCCATCGTATCGTATGACCCCAGCAAAGTTGAAGGAGTTAAAGGATCAGTTGCAAGACTTGCTTGATAAGGGTTTCATTCGTCTTGCCTTGGATAAGCATTAAAGTTTAAAAACCTTTTATTGGTTTAAATGGCAGCTTTAATAATCTATCTCTCTTATGGCTCCTCATTAGATAATCCTTCACAAATAAATTCAAGACATTAGTGAATTCACCACAAGAAGATTTATCACATGTAAAATCAAAGAAGCTATTCCATGATTCAAATTGATCATTCTTGAATTTCATCCTTGAAGCATTTACAAAGCTTGACCAAAATGTATCCTCAAAGCGTACAGTAGAGAAAGTAGAGAAATTAACACTAAAGCTATCATCAATTAACGCACTTCCCTTTTTATCAAAAACCTCTTCATCCTTGAGAATAGCATTAGGCTTTTCCTACTCAAAGAAACAAGTTAACTCCTCATTAGAATTTTCATATTCAAAGGAACAACAAAACTCTCCATTGATATCCTTAACAATAAAGAAACAAGGATTTAAGTTGTTCAAACAAGTAGATTCAACCTTCTCAATTGCACCAAGTAGATATAAGCAAGAACCATTCACATCAAACTTGAAGGATTCAAGTTCACTCTCAAACATACAATGTTCTTGACTTACTTGAAAACTAGAACAATTATCCAAATATGGATCCACAAAGCTCATCAATTCACTTTCACAGAGACTCGTGTCCTCACTAGTTTGACTATACAATGAATACATAACTTCACAAGATGAAGAATCGCAACAATAAGGCTCACTAGACAAGAGACATGCATCCTCTATCAAATTTTCATTCTCAAAAGTGTTCCTTATAGCTAAAGAAGAAATAAATTCATTTTCATGGCAAACAATCAATGAAACACCTTCAAATTCATGATTCCCAACCAATGGCACAACACTAGTTTGAAGCTTTTCAAGTTCACAATCAATAACAATTTTAGCTTCAAATCATACTCAACTAGTGTATTATCACAACTTTCCTTTTTCATGTCAACACAAAGTAAAGAATCATCAATATCACAAGTAGTTAGATTGTCGCTCACAATCAAGTCACTGGCAATGTCATTTGAAGTAATTAGAGAGTTAGGACTAGCCATTTTACCTTGAAAAGCAACTATAAAAACGTTTTACCTTAGTCTTTCAAATTTAAGCTCACTTTCTTACTTGAAGTAGGGTGAATGCTTCAGCCGCCCATTCATCCGGAATAGCCGGAGCAATTTCCTTCTGGAATGGGGTTATGAATTCCCACAGCAACTCAGAATCTCCTTGTACAATTCTGAATATGTCGGACTTCCGAGCATGTACCTTTCTGGCCCCGGCATGAGCCTTAATGAAAGAATCTGCGAGCATCTCAAAGGAATCTATGGAATGCTCGGGTAACAACGAATACTGCGTCAGGCTCCCCTCGTGAGAGTCTCTCCAAATCGTTTTAGCAAAACTGATCTGATCTCATGGGGAGCTAAATCGTTCCCCTTCACCGTTGTTGTATAGGTGGTAATATGATCCTAAGGGTCCGAAGTCCCATCATATTTTGATACGTCGGGTATTTTAAACCTCTTCGGGATCAATTCCAGTGTCGCGCTCGATTTGTATGGCAATTGGGTATACTTCTTTGAGTACGGTCCTTTCAGCACCGGTGTTGCACCCGGGATTGATCCGTGTGGGCATTCACTTCCCTCATAAACCGTAAGAGTTCGCTTTTGAAGGGATCGCTATCGTTGTTGTGATCGGATCCGCTCCCCCCTGATCCTTTCGAAGTCGACCTCGCCCTTCGGAGTGTTGTTGTCGACCCTCTACATTGTTTGATTTGCGGGAGCACCAGGAGGAATTAGACCTCGTCCTTTCGCGTTATTGGAAGCACCCGATAATGCCTGCTTTAGTTTTGTCATAACTTTATCCTGACAAGTGAAATGGCCTATAATGACCTCTTGTTGCTCCTGCAGGACCCTTACTACTTCAACAACATGCTCATCTTCAGCATCATCAGGAGTTGCCTCCCAAACATATCGCGGGTGTCGCCTATCGTGGACCGGTATGGCATCTTTCTCCTCATTGCGGGTATCACTGATTTAATCCTTGTGCTGAGGCTAGTCCCCTTGGGCCTCAAGATTGTGTGTGTTGTTAACATTATTATCTGTCAT
>AWOL01S0203435.1:8763-21843 GCA_000715115.1 Nicotiana otophora
GGTCGCGTGCAATATAATTTACGCAACTATGAGTCGGGGTCGAATCCGACAGAGAACAATATGTAGGTGATTAGGCGTGTAAGAGAATTATCACTTATTACGCTAAGCCAAATACTTAAAATATGATTATGAAACTATTATAGCTAAATGCGGAAATATAAACTAACCTAGAAAGAAAATAAAAAGATCAACGGCTACAAGTATGGATGGACGGGGAATTACACTTAAGTAGCGATCCAATGTATTTCATGATTTTACAAATATGAGCGAGTTTATGTTAATTAGCTTCGGGTAATAATTCTATATTAGCTTCTTCCAAAGACTAACAAGACTTCCTAATTGAATTTATCCCTAAAACAATTAAGAGATTAAGAACACCCAGATATGGATACAACTAATTCAATCCTATCCCTAGGTACAATCTATAAAGTGAGGGTTAAAGCCTCAAGTTCTTGTTAATTAATCTTTTCCAACCCCAAATAATCTTTCCCAAAATTAATTCGAGGTTAATGGGCGAGTCCTAGGGTTAGCTAATCCCTTTGGAAACATTAAGGAACAAGAATAATTAAAGAAACAATAACTCACTTCATAATAAATAAAAATCGTTCAATACATAAGTACAACAAGATATTTAATCCACACTTTAAATATGAATATTTCCATAAACAAGATTCAAGTATTGGAATAAATACTACACACTTAGATATACAATACAAAGCAAGGAAATGAATAAATGAACATAAATGGGTATGAAATTCTCAACCAAAAGCTTCAAATCTTCAATACCCAAGTGTGTGTGCAAGAACCCTAGCTCCAAAACTTGTCTTCTCTAGTCTAGGAACTGAAAAATAAGCCAAAGATATGCCAAAGATGTTTTACAAATGAGCTAGGTCGTGTATTAAATGGTTTGGGGTAAAAATCATGAAATTTCAAAACTGCCCAGATTTATCAATCGCGATCGCGAAAAGAGGCCTGCGATCGCAGACCAGATCACACGTTCGCATAGAGCACTTGGGAGCAGTCGACCAGCCTCTTCTTCGCGTTCACAGATTTTGCCCTACGTTCGCGATGTATTATTTCTTGGCCTTCCGCGATCGCATGTCAATGTTCGCGATCGCGAAGAGCATTATCTGGCAACAGTCATTTTTCCTCAATTTAGCATATTTTGACTTGGTTTCTTCCGTATCACTTCTAAATCACTTGAACCCTGAAATATGCCAATAAACCTTAATAAATGCCTTAGTTTCTCAACAAAATCATCCAAAAGCCTAAGTATCAAGAAGAAATAAGTTGGTAAAATACCAACTTATCAGTAGGTATTTTGGAGATGAAATTGGAAGCAAAGTAGAGATTTTATGTGTATTTTATGTACTACAAGAATGACTCGTGATTATTTGATGATGGGAAATATTATAATGTGATAATGAAACAATGATTGAAGACAAATTATTGAAGACAAAAGCAAAATAAGACAAAATGAAACAAGTAAAGGAATTGAAAATAAAGAAACCGAAATGAAAACGTGAAAGAAGGAACAGTTAGGCAAAGCAAATGAATTAAAACTAAGCAGAAATAGAACATGCATAACAACGATTTTGCTCGCGAAATACCTCGCGTAGCACAGTGGAAACCGCGCGTCAGAGGTTGCACCGCCAGGGGTATAGCAAGGTGGACCAGCCGTTTTGCCTCGCGAGGCGAGGCCTGTAGCGAAGGTGTTCCGAATTTTTAAAGCTTATTTTGTCTCCTATTTGATTTTGGACTTGGTTATTTCGTTTGGATATTTTTCCTACACATATAAATAGTCATTAAACACCATTTTTAGAAGGGGAGACCGATATTAGATCTAGGGAGAGCACAGAGCCATCGTGGAGGCTGGAATTCATCAGATTCCATCTTTCTTCCATCAAATTTAGTAATCTTTACTTTTCCTTAATGATTTATTATTTTGCTACCATGTCTATGTGGAGCTAAACTTCACGTTCTAGGGTTGTGGTTGTCATGAATATTGAAGTTTATTAATTATATTACCGTTAATTCGAGTTATCATCTTTGGTTGTTTCTCTAGTTCTATGCATAATTGCTTAATTGTTTGGCCAACAGCTGAGTTCTATTTATTATCTATGTTATGCTTGGGAAAGTCGTGCTTAGATTAGAGTAGAATTGGATATAGCTTGTATCTGAAACCGTGGTTGGGGGAAAGATTTCGCGGTTAGGATATGAATATACCTAACAGTCTTGCTTAGTTGAATACCGTATTATATTCATTCATGATAGATTAAAGACCATAGGAATATAGGGTTTATATATTATGGATAGACGAATAGTATTGTTGTAACATGCTATTTATATAAACAATCCGATCAACTAGAAGTCATAGATAATTTGGATTAACATGTGTAATTAAAAACTCAATAGGATTGATAAACCGACCGCAACCCTAGAATCTATATCTCCCTTGGTTACGTGTTTAATTTTCGCAATAGTAGATTAATAGAACAACATCACTCTTAAATATCTTGGACAAATAATTAATTTTAGTTTGCTTAGTTGACAATTGATCTAAGTCTCTGTGCGTTCGATACCGACTTTCGAGTCATTTTATTACTTGACGGCCACATATATTGCGTGTACTTGGGGAACCAACAATCGCGATCGCGAAAGCTAAATTCACCTCTGCCTAGATATCCTCAGTCGCGATCGCGTACATACACCCGCAATCGCGAAGCTTTATCTTCCAGAACTACGCATCCGCGATGACCAAAAGTCTTCCTAGCCACGAGCCCTTCTTCACGTTTGCGGTTACCCTCCGCATTTGTGAGGGGCAAACTGCCCCACTCCTACTCCTCGCGTTCGCGACCCACATGTCATGCTTGCGTAAGGAAAAATCCCCTGGCCCATCACCCCTTCTTCGCGATCGCAGTTTCCATGTCGCGATCGCATGGCACAAACTAATAGTTCCCAAATTCCTTGTTCGCGATCACGTACATCCTCTCACGATCGCGATGCACATCACCCGCACCAGTAACCATCAACAGCCAAAGCACCCAAACTTGATCCAAAATCACTCTGAATCACACCCAAGGTCCCTGGGACCTCGTCCAATCATGTCAACTAGTCCCAATAGCTTATCCAATAATATTCAAAGGCTCAAAACATCACAAATAACAACAAAACTACGAATCGATGATCAAAATCCTTCTTTTCACTTTCAAACATTCAAACTTTACCGAAAGCGTCCGAATCACACTTAAACATTTTGGAATGACACCAAATTTTATGTACAAGTCTCAAATCATAACATGAACCTACTGCAAGGCTCAAAATCCCAAACGTACATCAATAACACCAAAGTCCACTTCAAATCAAATTTAGAAAATTATAAAACCTTCAAAATGACAACTTTCCACATTAAGCGCTGAAACGCTCCCGGTCCATCTGAAACTCCTTTCGAACATACGCCCAAGTCCAAAATCATCATATGAATTTATTGGAACCTTCAAATCCTGATTCCGACACTGTTTACTCAAAATTCAAACATTGGTCAACTCTTCCAACTTAAACCGCAAACCAAAATCAAGCATACATGCAAGTCATAATATATAAAGTGAAGCTACTCAAGGCTTCAAACCACCAAACGACGCGCTAGAGCTCAAAACGACTTGTCGGGTCGTTATATTCTCTCCTATATCAACATACATTCATCCTCGAATGTGTCAAGAACTGTTCCAGAGTTGTCTGAAATCATTGTTTAACACCTCGTGCACCTGCCCACCCGATCCAAATAAGCACATTAGCTCAAGCCAGACTGAAGATCCTTGGCCCCCAAGCCTTAGAACCAAATTCCAATATCTAGAATTCTCTACCAGGCCTGATTCTAACATACGTACTCCGTATCAAACTCAACATGTTAAACCAAAACACGATCATGCACCCATGTTGTAATTACACAATGCACCGCATAAATCGTATGCCCCTAATAACATTCTCCAACCATAATAGCTACAAATTCCTAAACTCGATGCCTATAATATACCGCATAGCACCTGTAAGCATTGTTCCAACCCTCACAATATTGCAACGATGAAAGAGATGTGTAGAAACTCATAACCACCTGCCAAATCAATAATTCATGGAGTCTCTCTGCTCGAAAGAACCATAGCCTCATTATGAACTGTTTAGTGATATTTTCCACCCCAACATCCCTTATACAAATTCGATCGCACTAATTTCAGGTCCAACAACCTCGTCTCACCCAGTACAAGCTGTTGGGGCAATAATCCACCTCAAACATCGTCTAAAGTCTCATACGACGCCATCTATGCACCAACAAGCCATGATTTAAACATGACCAATAAGGAAAAACGAGCTCGGGTAAAGAACTAACCAACACACATAATATATAAAACAACCAGACAAGCACTATGAACCTATTTCAGAGATGAGGAACAAGACACACAAAATAAGTGAAAGAAACATCACCCAACATCTCACTGTTGCGATGTGCAACCCGATATACACATGACACCCATGACGTCATGCCACCAGATCCACACATAACAATCAATAAGGAAATACCCATCGACCAAAATGCTCATACCTTCTAAACACACGTACGCCAACCACAAGCACTCCAAGTACGTAAATATAACCCTGGGGAGACAGATAGCGCCATGCGCTACAAAAGTTAAGCACGACTAAGGTGCATCAAACAACCGACATCTCGAGAGCTATCTCGCTCATATAATACCACAAGCTACACAGGATCACAACACATGTGCAAATAATCAAGCCGTTTCATAACCCACATAGCATAAGAGAGTAACACATGAAATAGATGACAATAGGGATAATATCCACCACGCCCAAAGACTCATCGATAAGCAATGCTATGCCGAATAAGCATATTTGATCTGATGTAGAATATACATTCACATTCGGTCTACCAACGGACTCCCAAGTCGATTCCGATCATCCCAAAATAGGCCAATAACATTGAAAAGATCCACAATGACCCTATCATGACACATACGATTGACCGTCATATCAAGAACAAACTTTCACAGTTCGCAACCAAAGAAACGGAGCATCCCTCAGACATAAACCCTCCAATCAGCGACTGAACCAGAATCTTCATACCTAATTTAAATATCTACTAATTAAATAGCTGACACACCATACTTATACGATCATCCCGTGAGAGATACTCCCACAAACTTTCGCACCTGGTAGAAAAGTTTGCGTATCTATGGCTACCAACCGTATTATATTTGTAATACAATCAAAAATTCGCAATTCAATACAAAATGCCCCTTCCACAGAACACCATTCTCAGGCGACAGTAAAATAGCACCAGCATACCCTTGACATCTAAAATCATTCCCCGCTCTTCCGAGCTCGTGACATCCCAGTCAAAACTGGACCGTAACCAAATTCCCATAACCGTAAAAGACACAAACCTGAAGTCGTGGCCTAAACTGCCATAATTCTTTTGAAACCCATTTATACATAATCAAATCATCAAAATTGAATCCCTCCGAATCAACGAAATTATAGATATTGCCAAGCCTGCAGTAAAGCCACGAAACACTTGTATAGACTTATTGCCTCGAAGGAACCGATCACTTCCTTTACCATACCGACCCAAACTGCTACTAAACTGACTCAACTACTCAGTTTTCTCTTGGATTACCTTCAACACTAATATCTCTCCTTTCCAGTACACAATGGACCTCAATCAATATTCATCCCGAGTGACCCCAAAACCGCAAGATCACATTGCCTCAATACCCATAAGCCATTTTATACTCTCCTCATGCACTCAATGGTATCTCCAACTGATACACCCGTTTTGAAAAGATCTTCTGCAAATCTGAAGTTATTTGTTCCATCTCTCTAACACTGCACCGCAGACCTGATAACATTTATAGGAATACTCCAAGTCTCTTTCACACTCTGCTGCAAAACTAATTCCTTAGCCATACGACGAACCTGAAAATCCTTAGGTACCACACTTTAATTCTTGAATCCACTAGAACCATCGTTAAGAGTCGTCCACTCTGACCTGGTTTTGAATATATAGCCAACAACCAGTGCTCCATTAGCATACAAATACTCTAGAAGAAGAAACCGAATGAATCCCTTCTCTTGCACATCACGTTCACAAGGAAATACCCGATCAGAGTTATTCCACAACCTCCACACATCAACAGGGTGAAATGTAGCACACATTCATCAAATTCCTTGCTCGAATTATCCCTGATGTTCTCTTCCCTTAGTTATAACTAACCCACCAACATACCGATAACCATAAACTGCAAAGGCACATAACCACATAAACTAATCATAAACGGTAGGCTCGCCCACTTGTCTTTAAGCCACAAAAACATAAATCAAGGACCCATAATGACTTCTCCTTCTAGCTACCATGATCTTACACTGTTATTTAGCCATATTTCTTGCAAGCTCTTGTTGTACTTATCATAACACTTCCCGAATTATCAATCCAAAATGCACACTCGACTTCATAACGGTCGCATGTCTCTCTCAGGCGACCCAAACCTAGCCCTTATTTTAACTCGCTGCTATCTCAGGAATAATTGGTTGTAAATCACCAAGGACTTAGCACGGGTTGTAGTGTAGGCTTCGGGATGGGTTGGACGATCATTTGGGAATGTAGTGGCTATATCCTCCTTGAACTCCACATACACTTTGCTTCTTTACCACATAGCACTTATTGACCTCGAGTTACCGACATAGAACCATCTCAAAGTATTTCTTCAGTTTTAACAAGACTCCACTCCATTTCTCTTCTCTTTTTTTTATTGTATATTATAATTTNGAACTAATCATAAACGGTAGGCTCACCCACTTATCTTTAAGCCACAAAAACATAAATCAAGGACCCATAATGACTTCTCCTTCTAGCTACCATGATCTTACACCGTTATTTAGCCATATTTCTTGCAAGCTCTTGTTGTACTTATCATAACACTTCCCGAATTATCAATCAAAAATGCATACTCGACTTCATAACGGTCGCATGTCTCTCTCAGGCGACCCAAACCTACACTGCCGTACCTGTCTCATGTTGGATAGAAAGTAGAACTCTTCATAGAAAATTTATCCGAAATAATGCAATCCCTAACCTTCTCACAGGAGATAGCCCACCTGCGTAACCTCATATCTATCTCCTCTAACATTTTTTCCATGGTTACATCTATCCTGAAATCAATTAATCTCCCTGGGTCCACACTCATCCGCGAGCCGTAAATATTCCTTCATTTATTAATATCACCCGAAGGTCCAACAAGATGTTTAATATTCGTAGCCATATTGCATCCCAAACAATAATCAAATATTCACATTTCCTACATTCTGATCAAGTCCTTCTCGTCACGTTCGAACTTCCTAATCACAGAACCACCACAGGGATCATCTCCCTCGAACCATTAACACTAGAAACACCAATTCGATTCTGAAGTCACAACACACCGCCATCTCTAATAACTGCTTCTTAGATACCATTTCACAATATCGTTCCCAGAGGCAAATAAATGAAGACCAACATACCGACGAGCCTTAATGTGTTCAATCGAGGACGGTGACACCACAAAATTAATAAGAATTCCACCAAATTTAGAAATATCCAATATCGCTACTCCGTCAACCAAAGCATGAACATCCATAGTCCAATTGCCTCTTCTCTACTGGAATTAAATGCCGAATCTCTCAATCGTGAACCGAATAACCCTTCATCCAAATCATCCACTATCGTGATACATGATTAAGTATCCTACCATTTACACTAGCACTACGCAATAACAATGCATGAACATCACAATACACCGTGCATAGCCTCGAAACCATAGGTAACACTAACACTGGGGTGAAATGATAGAACACCCCTCCACAAGGCGACGATAATAGTCTGTGCACACACGTATCGAAAGATATCCTGTACCATATCTGTAACATCTCCACAACCCGTTGGTGCCCAATTGATAACAAGCGCTCAACATTATATAAGAATGAGTAGGAAGAAAATGAAGACATAAGCTCCAATGAAATCGAATCGCACGACGAGGAATCAAGAAGGGAAGTTCTCCTAACAGCCCTGTAGCCTCTCGAAGATAAGTACAGATGTCTTTGTACCAATCCAAAAGACTTTACTAGACTTGCTCATGACTCATGAGACCTAAGTGAACCTAGTGCTCTGATACCAAGTTATCACGACCCTATTCCCACTATAGGCAGTGATGGCACCCAACGTCGTCGTTAGACAAGCCAACGGTGAACTCTCAACTTAGTTATTCATTTTATTACCTTTGAAATCATGAATATTGTTAAATAAAAAAAATTTTGCATTAAAATCATGGATACAAAATATTAGAGGGGTATAAAATAAAATGGTGATAATATTGAGCAAAACCATAAACATCTACTAGAATATCCCAAAATCTGGTGTCACAAGTACATGAACATCTACTAGAATAATACAACACTACTACAACATCTGTCTGGATTATAAAATAGACAAGATAAAATAAATGGATATGATACAGACTTTGTGTGCTACGGATCGTGGCATAGAATGCAACTCACCATAAAAGTCCTCTCAGCAGCTGCGCTAATGCGCCAAGATGACCACCAAAATGTATACGGGCACAATCTATAGTATGAGTATGTAAATCAATGCGTACCCAATAAGTATCTAGCCTAACCCCGGAGAAGTACTGACGAGGGGTCAATATTTACACTTACTAGTGGTCTAATAAATCAAATAGAATAGAAGTAAACAGGTACGAAGCATGGCAAGTAAAGCAGAGAAAATAGATATATGTACATAATATGATCCTCAACAGAAGAACAGATATGAGGTCCTCAATGACCGGACACTACCTCGAATGGAATACAAAATGATCAACACCAGATAAAATATTACATCTCAAGTCGGGAAAACCCACGGGTACACTGATTTCTTATCAAATATTTGTGATTCTGTCGAGGCGAGCGGCCCGATCCCATAAGAGTATTTCATAGAACTGTCGAAGCGAACGGTCCTATCCCATAAGAGTGTGTTACAATAATCCTGTCGAGGCGAATGATCCCATAAGAGTGTACTACAATTATCATGTTGAGGTGAACGACCTGATCTCATTAGAATATGATACATGATACTGCCAAGGCGAACGACCCGATCTCATAAAAATATGATACATGATACTGTCGAGGCGAATAACCCGATCCCATAAGAATACTGCTGAGGCATTCAGCCCGATGCTATTAAAATATGAAACTTTAACGGCTCACTAGCCCCACTCATGAGTATACGTGTGAGTTGTTGAATTAAGTAAACTTTCGGACGAATACGTATAACACGGGAGAAATTTAGAAAAAAAAGGAGTGTAATCTCTATTGTTACTCAAGTAGCTAACCATATATCGCAAATTGCATATCCGATACTTTAAGCAAGCTAAGTCTTAGACAAGAACATAAATTAAAGCAATTAAACAGGAAATGATAACTTAAATTATATTTAAGACATGGGATGAATCCAAGTCTACCCGTACCTAATCCTGAATTCTAGCATACACACAGATACTTGTTACCTCATACGTGTGTAACCCCCAAAACATGTAGCGCATAGTAATTATAACACCTATGGGGTAGATTCTCCCTCACAAGGTTAGACATGAGACTTACCTCGCTCCGAAATCCGATAACCGGTTCCAACATCTCTCTAACTCCTCAACCGATGTCAAATGTTATGAAACTAATCAAACAACGTACAAACCAATCAAAATAGACTCCAATACTCGTAATTTAACAATTTATAATAATTCTCAACTCCGCTCGAAAAGTTAATATAGCCAACCCCTGGACCCACATACCCGGATTCCAAAACTTTTTAAAGATAAATATTACTCATAACACCACAAACTCAAATATATAATTTATTTTTAATTCCATGATCAATTTCGTGGTCAAAATCCTAATTTACTATTTCTATATTTTCCGCTAAAATCCCACAGTTTCTACAATTGTTCATGTTTAAATCCACATATAATCCATGTATTTAACTCACAATAAGTGGAAATCACTTATCTTGCAATAGTTTTGATAAGAATGTTACTTCAAAGAGCTCCAAAAATCACCCAATCAAGTGAAAATGTGAGAGAAATGGGCTAAGTCCCGCATTAAAAATACAATCTGCCCAGGCATCCTTCTTTGCGATCGTGGAAGAGCGATCACAGAAGCCAAATTCACCTCTGCCCTAATTTTCTCAGTCGCGATCACGTACATAGACTTGCGATCGCGAAGCTTTATCCCCAGAACTATGCATTCGTGAAGACCAAAATTCTTCCCAGCCATGAGCTCTTCTTCGCGTTCGCGGTCACCCTCCGCGTTCGCGATGGCAAATTGCCCGGCTCCTACTCCTCGCGTTTGCGTAAGGCAAAATCCCCTGGCATATCACCCCATCTTCATGATCGCAGTTTTCATGTCGCGATCGCATAGCACAAACTAACAGCCCCCAAATTCCTTCCTTACAATCGCGTACATCCTCTCGCGATCGCAATGCACAACACTAGCACCAGCAACTTGCAACAGCCAAAGCCCCCAAACTTAGTCTGAAACCACCCAGAATTATATTCGAGACCCTCCGGACCCCGTCCAATCATGCCAACTAGTCCCAATGTCTTATGCAATCTTATTCAAATGCTCAAAACATCAAGAATAACATCAAAACCACGAATCAACGATCAAAATCCTTCTTTTAAACATTCACGAATGACGCCAAATTTTACGTACAAGTCACAAATCACAACACGAACCTATTCCAAAGCTCGGAATCTCAAACAAACATCAATAACACCAAAGTTCACTTCAAATCAAATGTAGGAAATTCTAAATCCTTCAAAATGCCAAGTTTTCATATTAAGCGTTGAAACGCTCCTGATCCACCTGAAACTCGATTCAAACATATGCTCAAGTCCAAAATCATCAAGCCTATTGGAATCTTCAAATCCCGATTCCGAGTTCGTTTAATCAAAAGTCAAACCTTGGTCAACTCTTCCAACTTAAAGCTTCTAAATTGAGAATTATTCTTCCAAATCAACGCTGAACTCCTCAAAAATCGAAACCAACCACACGTGCAAGTCATAATACATAAAGTAAAGTTACTCAAGGCCTCAAACCGCCGAACGGCGTGCTAGAGCCCAAAGCGACCGGTCGGGTCGTTACATTTTCAGTTTTCAACCCGCCCTGCCCCGCCTCGCTTGGACCCGCCCTGCTCTTCTCCACTTAAGTTTTTTTCTTTTATCTTTTATTTATTTTCTAAAACAAACTAGTTTGATATTTTATTATTTTATAAAATGGAGAGTTTAATATTATTCATGCAATTATGTTTTTCTCTTTGTCGTAGTATGAAATTACGTGCTCATACCAATTAATCTCATTAGTAGTAACATAGTTTTTCAAATGTATAAAGCTAATCACGCACTGCCCATGAAATAAGAAATGCAAGATTCTTTCACCTAATCAGTCAGTTGCTATATGCATAATACATCCCTTTTCAATTTTGCCTTCATCCTTAATTAGGAATGTTTAATTACTACTACCAAAATATAGGTGAAATAAAACAAATCTAAAAAGTTTTATAACCATTCTTTTTAACCGTTCATAATGTATTACACTGCTATGTTTCTCGATATGAACGCTCTAAAATAGTAACCATTGTCGTTTTTAAATATGAAAAGATTAATAAAAATAAAATAACTACAAGATAAAGAAACAAGATTGCTTACTAGGAAAAGACCGAAAGTTAAATTGCTAGTAAAAAAGAATGTAAATTTGCGGTTGAAGTGATTGCTTTGTTTCATAAAAGATAAAATTTAAAGCCGCCCCGCATTGAACCCGCAACTCGCCTCGCCCCGCCCCACTTTAAAAAAATTTAAAAACTGTTTTACCCCGCCCCGCATCAAATAAAAACCGCCCCATTGCCGTCCCTAAGAAGGTATCTTAATACCTTCTTTAATTGTTTTTCTCATAGGAGTTATTTTACAAAGACTAGGAACTAGCATACTTAGAGTACAGTACAATAAAAAATTATATAATATGTTCGGGAAGGATGAAACGCTCCCGAAAAGGGATCTACTGATTCTCTTGATTCTCTCCCGGAGCTTATCCACACAAACAGACACAAAAGAAGAAAGAAAAAAAAAAGAAAAAAACAATGATTGTCTAGGATCCTTGATGCACCTAAAAGTGACTTATTCTATTTGAAGCTAGCTCTATGGGTGTGCAACATGAATGTTTTTGTTATTTTTAACCATTGATGATTGACTAAATAAGTTAAATTCTTGGATAACTTAAGATTGCCTTTTCATTTCATTTGATTGTAAATTTGTAACCATCGTTCTAATGTACATTCAGTGATATGTCAAAATAGCGTCTCCCTTAACATAGGCGGATGTAGTCTTGTGATATCGAGAACTTTCGACGAAGATTAAAAATTATTTGTAAAAATTTACTAAAATTGTATCAAATATAGTAAATATGAATCCATAATTTTAAATATGTAATGAACTCACGCTAAAAACCTTAAAAATTAAAATCCATAAAGCTAAATTCCCGACTTTATCTCCATTACGTCTTGCAAATTTTATCAAATATTTTACCCTTCATCTCGAATTGAACGCTCAACGAAAGTTTTAGCATACTTACTATGGACAGAAATTTAGACATTTCGCTGGTCTGAAAATAACGACTCCAATTTCAAGGGGATAGATTGAGTTTCATATAGTTCCTCAAGTTCCCATTCCTTTATTTATCAATTCTCATTATTTGGCAGCTTTTCCATAAATGTATTCAGTACTTTTAGAATTAGTTATACAACAACAACAACAACAACCCAGTATAATCCCACTAGTAGGGTCTGGGGAGGGTAGTGTGTACGCAGACCTTACCCCTACCCTGGGGTAGAGAGGCTGTTTCCAATAGACTCTCGGCATCCTTCCCTCCAAGAACTACCCACCTTTGCTCTTGGGGTGACTCGAACTCACAACCTCTTGGTTGGAAGTG
>AWOL01S0203459.1:0-13353 GCA_000715115.1 Nicotiana otophora
TTCCACCAAGACAATGGATCCATGCACGTAGGTACCAGCGTATGGCCCTGTTCACTAGTCCTCATCAAATTCGCCGAACGTTGGCATCCTCAAACATGCGCCGTTACTCCAAATCCTTATTCCGACATCCTTAACTTTCACAACAAGCGCGGTATAGAACTCGGCGCCGGCTGTGGAGTTGCCTCCATGGGCCTTTTCTTGCTGGGACTGAACAACGTCGTTATCACTGATATCGCCCCCGTTATGCCGGCCCTAAAACACAACCTTAAGAAAAACAAGCCCGTTTTGAATAAGTCTTTGAAAACGGCTCAGTTGAATTGGTCCAATCAAGACCAGATAAAGTCCCTTAACCCACCGTTTGATGTCGTTGTTGCCACTGATGTGGTGTACTTGGAGGAGACGGTGGGTCCATTGCTGTCGGCTATGGAAGCTTTAGTGGGAGAAAACGGCGTCGTTTTGCTGGGTTACCAGCTGAGATCTCCTGAAGCGCATAAGAAGTTCTGGGAGCTTAGCGGAGACATGTTTGATATCGAGAAGGTTCCACACGAGCATTTACATCCAGAGTACGCGTACGAGGAGACCGACGTTTATATTTTCAGAAAGAAGAAGAAACAATAGGAACCTCCTTCGAATTTACCTTCTCTTGACAGGTGATGAATGACAAGCTTATTTTTGTTTAATTGTACTTTGCTNATTCTGTTGAACTCTCTTTAAAAGGATGGCTTTATGTTTTTAATAAAAGTGGTGTGCTTAGTGGGGGCAATGTAGATAGCCCTTTTCAACTCCATTATTGCTAGCTTTCATATTTGTTCTTGTTATTATCTTCTCATCTCAAACTGCTTTTGAAATAAATTAAAATTAATGGCAAAAAGCCTTGAATCTAGCCCAAGTACCACAGCAGCTTAAAATAAGATTGTGTAATTAACTTTTTTATGTTTAATAACCATGCAAAGTTAAGAGCATAGTTATTCTAGTTATATAAGTTGCATGCAAGGAATAGAAGTTCATTAAAATTTTCTGTGATCCCACCCACAAAAAGATTTGAACTTTTTTATTGTAGTTTTATTTGTGCCTAATTTCTCCTGCATGATTATGTTATGGATTCTTTAAGGTCACTTTTGAAATGGTTATATTGAACTGGGTTTTCTGTTGAGATGTAGTTCTAACTTGATACTTATAAGTTGGGTAATTTCCTTAGGGTCAAAGTAACTTGCAGGCTTTCTAAATTTAAAAATTTCAATTTAATGACTAACACCTTAGACAGCTGTTAGTTACCGTGTATTAGGGGCACAATCGAGGATTAAATTAATGTACCGGCAACAGAAAAGAAAAATTATAAGAAGAAAAAAAGAGACAACAAAACATTTAATGATTTCTTTTCATCAGGAAATAAAAAAGAGACAATACATTTTTATGATTGATTAGTTATACGAGTTTGTACGAGTGGAAAGTAGCAATTGTATTCATCGAAATAATTAAGGTACGGCCAAGTTGATCCGAAAGAAATTCTTGCATCAAAACAGTCTCTACAATTTTAATATACTTACTTCGCTTTAAAAAAAAAACTATTTTCAATTTAGTCAGTTTAAAAAAGAATGCTTCGTTTCTAAATTTAAAAAGAATATAACCTTAAACTTATCATTTTTATTCTTAATGAGATGATTTAGATTCACACAAATATCCGTGGATTGTTCTAGAATACAAATTTTAAAAATATTCTTTTTTTTTTCTTTCTTAAACTCTACCCCTAGTCAAATAGGTTCAATGAGTACTGTTTTACTTTGTGCTGACACGATCATTGAACAGCTGCTCCATGCACCAATAATGTTAGTTTTTCATAAATATGTTCCAAACTTCAAATTCAACCTTGCAAATTGCGAATTCAAAAGACAATGAGTAATGCCAGGGGCTAAAAAGAAAGCTACATATCAATGTGTTCATGTTTGCCTTTTGACTAGTGCTGAGTAAAAAAGAAAAGTAAGTGTCTCAATCATCTACAAGGGACGTGAAATGACAAAAGAACAGAAAAGCATGGGGTCTCTACTCGTGCACAGAATCCTTATAATAGGTAATACATGTGCATGTTCAAGAAGTTTCTTAGCGACTGAGGTTTTAGTTACATGGCATTTTTTTCAGCTAAGTAAATTTGGACAGTAATGTCTCTGTCAATGTTCAGAAATCTTCCTCTTAGTCACCCCTGCAATTATTTTGATGTTTTAGGTATCAAAGGACTAGCTAGGCTATATCTAGCTAACTGCACTATCTTTTTGTACTACTTCTTTACTTCTTTTTGTTGGTTTTTCAATTTGTTACGTATTTTCTTCTTTGGAGTGGCTTGTACGTATAGCTTCCCCTTTGTAAACGTTTAGCACTTGTGCTTCCAAAGTTAGACCTTATTGCAATTCATCCACAAATATTCTTTAAAATTTTGGCTCCCCAATTTTTATTTTTATTTTGGTGCTACAACCAGACTACAATAATCTTCAAACATATATATAGGCGAGAGTAAAATAGTTGTTTCTAAACAAAAATGTAATCAAAGGGGTAAATTGTTATGATGTTGACAACAAATATGGTGATAATACTAGTTAGCTTGCATTATCCTCCAAACAAAGAATGACTCTTAAACAAAGAATGACTCTTGAAATTTACAAGTTTCTTACATTATTGATTAATTACTTTTTACAAAATTGCATCTAAATATGACCCATTAACACATTAAATTATAATTTCAAAGATAACTGTCACATTACGAGAGGTTATTAAACATTAACTTGTAAGATTAGGATTTACTGGTGAATAAATTCGAAGTATTCATCATAGCTAATCTACTGTAAATAAATTCATCTCTTTTTCCCAGGTGTTGGACCAACTTTCTTTGATTATCATTTGAAAGGAAAAAAACAAAAATTCTTATTAATGATTTTATAAATAATTAGTAGCAATAACGCGAGCTAACCATTTTTTAATCTTGTAATTAAAAATAATATCTTGGAGTTTCACATATGAATTTTGAAACTCTACGATAGTCATTATTTTTCACTTACAGACATTGAAAAGGGCTATTTATAAATTTTATCCGGTAAAATTTTTGAAATTTATGTAGACAAAAAAATAAAAAAAATAACCTAAATAGTCGTTCGTCCAATCATGTAAAGTAAAAATAAATAACGGATATATAATGTATATGTATATATAATTCATATATGTATATATATATCAATTAGAAAAAGTAAATAGGAAATCCGACCAGCTGTAAACACAGGTCGCGGCCCAAAATCCCGAAGACCTAGCCCACTACCGGTATGTTAGAGACGTGTGGCCCATTAACCCACTGACATTTCAGCTCAAAGGGAAAGTGCAGTTTACTGAGAGAGAGAGAGAGAGCAGAAGAGAAATAGAGAAGATGAAGTTCACAGACTCGCCGGTGATCGATCTTCAAGTGCTAAATTCTCAGTTATCTTTCCACCAAGACAATGGATCCATGCACGTAGGTACCAGCGTATGGCCCTGTTCACTAGTCCTCATCAAATTCGCCGAACGTTGGCATCCTCAAACATGCGCCGTTACTCCAAATCCTTATTCCGACATCCTTAACTTTCACAACAAGCGCGGTATAGAACTCGGCGCCGGCTGTGGAGTAGCCGCCATGGGCCTTTTCTTGCTGGGACTGAACAACGTCGTTATCACTGATATCGCTCCCGTTATGCCGGCCCTAAAACACAACCTTAAGAAAAACAAGCCCGTTTTGAATAAGTCTTTGAAAACGGCTCAGTTGAATTGGTCCAATCAAGACCAGATAAAGTCCCTTAACCCACCGTTTGATGTCGTTGTTGCCACTGATGTGGTGTACTTGGAGGAGACGGTGGGTCCATTGCTGTCGGCTATGGAAGCTTTAGTGGGAGAAAACGGCGTCGTTTTGCTGGGTTACCAGCTGAGATCTCCTGAAGCGCATAAGAAGTTCTGGGAGCTTAGCGGAGACATGTTTGATATCGAGAAGGTTCCACACGAGCATTTACATCCAGAGTACGCGTACGAGGAGACCGACGTTTATATTTTCAGAAAGAAGAAGAAACAATAGGAACCTCCTTCGAATTTACCTTCTCTTGACAGGTGATGAATGACAAGCTTATTTTTGTTTAATTGTACTTTGCTGTAGCGTCCGATCTTTTGTAGTATTAATTAATTTGTTCGCCTCTTTAGGAAAACATTTCTCAAATTGGAGGATTAATGTTGAAATTATTGAGTATTGGGATGCAATGTCCCAAATAGAGTGAATGATAATGAAGGTTCATATATAGCTTACCCCGACTAGTTTGGTATTTGTTGTTGTTGAGGAAATAAAAAGATCTGGGGTTTACAAAAATTACGAACTTTATACTACTAGATATTCGTACTTCTAGTGGTACGAGATATGTGGCCTCAAATCAGGAGGTCGTTATTTCTCTTTGATGTCAACTATTTAATGCCTGATGATAAATTTTATTGCTTGATACTTTCTCAAGAATTTGACTCCTTAACAAAGCAAGCACTATTCCCGTTATAAGATAACATATGACGTACAATCTTCCACAAGCATTGAAGAGAACAAAAGTATATAGGTTAGGACTTAAGCTTTTATTTGCTAGTATGTAAATGAAGCACAGCTCCAACTTTCAAGTCTCAACAATGTTGCCTAAGAACTTTTCACCGGTTGGTGTTCTAGGTGCAAGAGTAATCACTCGTCCTGCTTGGACCCCACCAAAAGGAAAGAAATTAAGAGCTAAGCCTCACAACTTTCTGTTGTAAACCACCATTTTCACCTGTTAAGATTGATGGCACTTGGCAGAGTTCTTTCCTTGAAACAACTACATTTTTGCACGTCCCATTTCTCCCAAACTGTACCGACTCCTCTGGTGCCTAATTCTATGTTTCCTTTTTCATCATATCTGTTTTTCTTGTTTGCATTGTCATTAAAGATCACCTCCAAACTGTTATGACTTTACAACATGGAGAGAACCTAATATTCTGAGATTCGAGTGACTAGATTAGAAAATAAGAACCCTATTGATACTCTTTACTAAAATGCTTGAGACTGAGAGAGCCGTTAGTGTCTCTTGACCTTCTTACTGCTTCCTTGTCTGATGTGGTTTATCTAGCTTCAAATAGGAAACCAGCCTCTGTTGCAATCTCAAGTTTAAGGTGAAAAAAATCTGCAGTGTAAATTTATGTTTGCTATATATTTTGATCTCCTATTATTTGGATTTTGAGATCTGATCTTGTAGGATAAGTACTGGAATTTATCTGAGTTGGGATAGCCTGTAGTTTCACGCTGGAGCTCCATTAAGTCGCCATAGACTTGACAAGATGTAACTTGATGTCCATCATTGGTTGTCAGGGGATTTTGCTATTCTATAATCTGCTTTGTATTGATGGTGCACCTCACCATTTGTTTCCACTGGTGAGGTCTTGATTTCGTTGGTATTATCTCCTGCCGTGAATTCGGAACCGTTGTTCCTCCAACTGCTCTGGAGAGCACAAGAGATCCGTTTTCTGTAAAAAAAAATCCTTGACCGAGTGATTCTTACACCATCTGAGACTCATTTCAAAAAGCATTACCTGCACTATCATTTGAATTAGTGCATCCGCTGAACTGATCGAAATAAATTAATAGCTCTCCTGAAGTAATAGATTATGCCATTAGTAGATTTCCCTTTGACTCGCTAAAGCTTCCTTCTGCTGTGCATGTTCCGGATTTCCTCGTATTTTAGTTTTAATCTGAGAGGTTTCTCCCTCTTACTCTCAATTGTTGGTGATGTCCCCCAATTTTCTTCCCATGTAAGAGCTTCGTCCAATCTCTATAAAAGGACCCAAGAGGGCAATTGCTTGGAGTCAGTCCTATCTGCATAACAAGATGCATGTGCTCTAGAAGGCAATTGCTTGCGTATTTACATTGTGTTTGAGTTTAGCTCAGCACTGTCTCATGCATTCTGTTTCTTGGTTTGGCTATCTACTAATTAAGCAACTGTTGCCTAAATGGGATGGCCTTACATTTAAACTCTTAATTGTTACAAATTAATTATCTTGCTGTTTTGCTAGGTGTCCCTTAGTACATAAGCTCTTCATTAGTAAATAAGAGTTAATCTAACTCTTCTCTTGCAAAACATCTTTGTTTGGCATTTTATGGCTCAGCAGTTTTCACGTAAGAAGTCTTAAAAAGAAACATTCTATCCCATATTTTTTATTACAAAGCACGTGCCTTTCTGCCCCTTCAGAGGATTTTAGCTATTGAATCAGAATGAACATCCTCTAATCTTGGTGCCCTTCAGGATAATGTCCCTATTAGAGTGAGCTTGCAGTCTTCCCTTAGGGTTTCGTAATATGCTTCTTCGGAGAAGAGGGCTGCTTGCTTGCCTGTATGAATGAATATTAGTTGCTTTTCTACGGGTTTCTTTGGTTGAGTTTGGTTGGCGTTCCTTTCATTACCCTCCTCTGGGAAGTCCGTGAAGAGGTGGTTTGATTTTGTTGTGCCACCATGGCTGGCTGTTTCAGCGTTGGAGAACCATGGGATGAACTCACGTGAGAGAAAGAGAGAGCAGTTGCACTGATGTATATACAGTTAACTGGGATCAAACGTTCTTATTGCATACGAGTAAAAACTTTTTCTCCTCAATTCCTTTTTTCAAGTATGAGGAGGAGAAAGGGAGTCTTGGCGTAACTGGTAAAGTTGATGCCATGTGACCAGGAGGTCACGGGTTCGAACCGTGGAAACAACCTCTTGTATAAATGCAGGGTAAGGCTGCGTACGATAGACCCTTGTGGTCCGGCCCTTCCCCGGACCCCGCGCATAGCGGGAGCTTAGTGCACCGGGCTGCCCTTTTAAGTATGAGGAGGAGTACTTACATGACTTGAAATGGTTCACTCTTTCGATTGTAAATTTCCGCAGCTTTTTGCTGGTATTTCAATACAAGTTATATTTACCAATCAAAAAGTATGAGGAGAAATAATTGAACGTTCTTATTGAATGCATGAAGAAACATTTTAAAAGTACAAGTTTGATAAGTTGCATGATATGGTTAATCTTGTGATGTGCTTTTGGTCAAACTTACAACCCATTATACTCACTCCATCTAATCAGTCGGATCTGTGTTGTTGCAGAATGGAGACTAGCATTGTCAGCTAATGCAGAACTCCAAGCAGGATCAACTTAGCCATCTGCTGGCTTCACAATGACAAACTGTTCGCATGCATGAAATAATTATAGTTGAAACCGATATATCTGTGAGATGGCTGTTCTGCTGCGACTCTAATTGGATAGATGGTGTGACGAACTTTATTATATTCTATTGCCAAAGGATATTAAGTAAAATCATCTACTGTTCATATATTTCGCGCTCNTTTAAGGTGAAAACAATCTGCAGTGTAAATTTATGTTTGCTATATATTTTGATCTCCTATTATTTGGATTTTGAGATCTGATCTTGTAGGATAAGTACTGGAATTTATCTGAGTTGGGATAGCCTGTAGTTTCACGCTGGAGCTCCATTAAGTCGCCATAGACTTGACAAGATGTAACTTGATGTCCATCATTGGTTGTCAGGGGATTTTGCTATTCTATAATCTGCTTTGTATTGATGGTGCACCTCACCATTTGTTTCCACTAGTGAGGTCTTGATTTCGTTGGTATTATCTCCTGCCGTGAATTCGGAACCGTTGTTCCTCCAACTGCTCTGGAGAGCACAAGAGATCCGTTTTCTGTAAAAACAAATCCTTGACCGAGTGATTCTTACACCATCTGAGACTCATTTCAAAAAGCATTGCCTGCACTATCATTTGAATTAGTGCATCCGCTGAACTGATCGAAATAAATTAATAGCTCTCCTGAAGTAATAGATTATGCCATTAGTAGATTTCCCTTTGACTCGCTAAAGCTTCCTTCTGCTGTGCATGTTCCGGATTTCCTCGTATTTTAGTTTTAATCTGAGAGGTTTCTCCCACTTACTCTCAATTGTTGGTGATGTCCCCCAATTTTCTTCCCATGTAAGAGCTTCGTCCAATCTCTATAAAAGGACCCAAGAGGGCAATTGCTTGGAGTCAGTCCTATCTGCATAACAAGATGCATGTGCTCTAGAAGGCAATTGCTTGCGTATTTACATTGTGTTTGAGTTTAGCTCAGCACTGTCTCATGCATTCTGTTTCTTGGTTTGGCTATCTACTAATTAAGCAACTGTTGCCTAAATGGGATGGCCTTACATTTAAACTCTTAATTGTTACAAATTAATTATCTTGCTGTTTTGCTAGGTGTCCCTTAGTACATAAGCTCTTCATTAGTAAATAAGAGTTAATCTAACTCTTCTCTTGCAAAACATCTTTGTTTGGCATTTTATGGCTCAGCAGTTTTCACATAAGAAGTCTTAAAAAGAAACATTCTATCCCATATTTTTTATTACAAAGCACGTGCCTTTCTGCCCCTTCAGAGACAAGGTGGGTTGCTCTGATGGTAAGCACCCTCAACTTCCAACCAAGAGGTTGTGAGTTCGAGTCACCCCAAGAGCAAGGTGGGGAGTTCTTGGAGGGAAGGATGCCGAGGGTCATTTGGAAACAGCCTCTCTACCCTAAGGTAGGGGTAAGGTCTGCGTACACACTACCCTCCCCAGACCCCACTAGTGGGATTATACTGGGTTGTTGTTGTTGTTGTTGTAATCAGAATGAACATCCTCTAATCTTGGTGCCCTTCAGGATAATGTCCCTATTAGAGTGAGCTTGCAGTCTTCCCTTAGGGTTTCGTAATATGCTTCTTCGGAGAAGAGGGCTGCTTGCTTGCCTGTATGAATGAATATTAGTTGCTTTTCTACGGGTTTCTTTGGTTGAGTTTGGTTGGCGTTCCTTTCATTACCCTCCTCTGGGAAGTCCGTGAAGAGGTGGTTTGATTTTGTTGTGCCACCATGGCTGGCTGTTTCAGCGTTGGAGAACCATGGGATGAACTCACGTGAGAGAAAGAGAGAGCAGTTGCACTGATGTATATACAGTTAACTGGGATCAAACGTTCTTATTGCATACGAGTAAAAACTTTTTCTCCTCAATTCCTTTTTTCAAGTATGAGGAGGAGAAAGGGAGTCTTGGCGTAACTGGTAAAGTTGCTGCCATGTGACCAGGAGGTCACGGGTTCGAACCGTGGAAACAACCTCTTGTATAAATGCAGGGTAAGGCTGCGTACGATAGACCCTTGTGGTCCGGCCCTTCCCCGGACCCCGCGCATAGCGGGAGCTTAGTGCACCGGGCTGCCCTTTTAAGTATGAGGAGGAGTACTTACATGACTTGAAATGGTTCACTCTTTCGATTGTAACTTTCCGCAGCTTTTTGCTAGTATTTCAATACAAGTTACATTTACCAATCAAAAAGTATGAGGAGAAATAATTGAACGTTCTTATTGAATGCATGAAGAAACATTTTAAAAGTACAAGTTTGATAAGTTGTATGATATGGTTAATCTTGTGATGTGCTTTTGGTCAAACTTACAACCCATTATACTCACTCCATCTAATCAGTCGGATCTGTGTTGTTGCAGAATGGAGACTAGCATTGTCAGCTAATGCAGAACTCCAAGCAGGATCAACTTAGCCATCTGCTGGCTTCACAATGACAAACTGTTCGCATGCATGAAATAATTATAGTTGAAACCGATATATCTGTGAGATGGCTGTTCTGCTGCGACTCTAATTGGATAGATGGTGTGACGAACTTTATTATATTCTATTGCCAAAGGATATTAAGTAAAATCATCTACTGTTCATATATTTCGCGCTCCCACAACCCGTGGGCATAGCATATTTGCTTTGCTGGGTACGATGGAATACTTGTTCAGTTTTACACTGTATCAGCGCTATGATTCCCGAGTGTTAGTTTTAGCTGTCAATGTGTTATTTGCTTCTACTATACATAGACGGTTGAAATTGCTACCCATCTCGTCACTGCTATAAAAGAATCTGTAATGTTGATGCTGCATTTTTGGGAAATCATCTGGTTTTAGCTATGCTCTTTGTTTTCCATTTGTTTTTCACATAGCAGTTCTTGCAGGATCATTGAAGCAAATAATGGCTTGCAATTGAACCTGTGCACTTCCTTTTATAATCTCCTTTTCTTTTAGGATCTTTTATTTATTTTAATAATAAGAGAATCTCAGAGACCTCCATTGCGGGTGGAAAAAGGTTCAAGGGCTTAAGCCCTAGACAAAATGAGCAAAAACAGTTAGTCAGTTACATTAATTTTCTTTTTCAAAGACGGCACAATGTTGACTTGTGTAAAAACTAGTATAGTAGTACCATATCAGGTACAATAACTTCCAAGTCTCCAACAAGTGACAAGAATCCGTACGCAGTAACTATTTACCTTTTTAACGCCAAACTAAGACCGGCAATTGGGTCGGGTTGGGCCCGTGGGCTAACGAGCTGGGATCGTTTAGCCTGCGATTGGTGGGCGCGTGCCGGTCTCTTGGGCTGGTTTTACCATTTAGGACCATTTGGACTGGGCCCGTTTGATCCGGACCGGACCCATGGCGGGCCAAACGGGCCCAATGATTTTTTTTAAAAAAAAAGAGTCGTTGGCTCTTAAAAAAACAACCATTTAACACCTCCAATTAACTTTTAACCCAAAATGTTTTATTATTACACTTTTTTTCTATTTTCTACTATAAATACCCCCCATTCTTTCATTTTTCTTACTAAATCAATATCAATATATCAAAATCTCTCTCTAATTTTCCTCAATACTTGCTACAATTATTTACTTTATAAAAAAAATAGTGAAAAAATTGTGAGTTTGCTACTATTACTTACTTTGTTAAAAAAACTAGTCAAAAAATATTGAGGTTGTTAGAATTTGTAAAATTGTGAAGTCGGTGAATTGGAGTTTTCAAGTCTTCAACGATAATCAATTTTCAACAAGTTGTTCGTCAATTCGGTAAACTCGTTCCAACTCTTAAGTCTTAATATTATAATTTTGTTTGTATTATTTAATTGCTGTTACTTGATTAATTAAGATGTTTTCCTTAAGAAATTTTTTTGGGCACAGTAAAAGTAAGAATAAGGCAAAATCTAAGACTAGCGAAACTAGTAGTACTGTTGTTCCTCCTCCCCTGCCCTGGCTCCCCGATCCAAACCTCGTAGCCGTCCTACACATGCTCTTCTTGATACTGATAATAATTTATTATAATTTACCGATACTGAATTTGGCCATAATATTGCACCCGGTGATTTTTTAGACCATGAATTAATGAATGCTCTCTACACTAATGATTATACTACTATTAATGAAAAAAATATTGAGGAAATTGATTTTGATGAAACTCAACCGGACAATGATACACCCACTAGTCATGCTCCTGATGTTGTCCCAACTAGTGATAAAGCTGCTAATCCTAATGATGACCCAACTGATACTCCCGTTACTGCCCCTGCTTTTTCTAGAGAACCTATCAAACGGACGGAAACATCTGTTGTTTGCCATTTTTTACTCAACTAGTTAAAAAAAGTAAGGCTAAGTGTAAAACTTGTGGTCTAGAGTTAACTTTTAAAATGCACCAGCTTGGTCGGAGACGGAAAGTTTGGCTAGACACATAACTAAACACTCTAGTGATAACGCCAAATATTTTCGTATGAAAGCTCTGGCCTAGAGGAAAAGTGCACCTAGTCCTAGTCAGACTAACCCTAGCGGTACTGGTTCAAATCAATTTCAACCGAAAATTAACAATGTTACTGGTGGTATTTTATATTATGATCTAAGAAAAGATCGGGAAGAATTGGCAAAATTGGTAACTGTTATGTGCTTACCCTATAGTTTTCCTTCTGACCCTTCGTTTGTGCATTACATTAAAAAATTTATAATCCTACTTATAAAGGTTTCCCCGCACAATCGTAAAGAGCGATATTTACAAATATAAGCATGAATATGATCAATATTTGCATTACTTATTTACTCATATAAATTATCATGTTGCTATTACAACTGATATTGGTAGAAATAACAACGACTGTGATTACCTTACTATTACATGTCATTGGATTGATGAGGATTGGATAATGCAAAAGCGCATAATTGCTTATAGAATAATTGTTTTAGGTACACATGGCAGTTTATTGCTAGCATAGTTACGGATATTTATAGATAGTTTTGTATTAGCGATAAAATAATATCGGTTTCAATGGATAATGCTACTAATAATACAAATGCTATAGATTTTCTTACCACTACGCTAAATCATGTATTTAGTAACATTTTTCATGTTAGATGTATTTGTCATATTTACCATTTAATTGTGAGTGATGGTATGAGAATTTTAAATATTCAATTTGAAAAGGTTAAAATAACTCTTAACTGGCCTTTTCATTCTAACTGTAGAAGTAGACTTAGAGAATATTTTAGAAGGTGCGTTGATTGTGGCCTAAGAGAAAGAAAGGTTCCTAAACCTTATCCAACTAAATGGAATTACATGTATGAAAGTTTGGTTATTGCATATGACTATAGAAACCCCATAAGTTCAACGTTTAATGCATATACAGGTGATGATGACGATTACCTTACGAATAGGGATTAGGCTAATGTTAAAATGCTTGTTGATTTTTTTTTAAAAAATTATATTGCTACAAAAGAATTTTCGGGGCAATATTATCTTACTATTTCTAACTGTTTGATTTATATTGCAGAACTTACAAATTTGTTTGCTCATTTTTTACAGGATGGGAAAATTTATCAACTTGCTATTAATTCTTTGAGAAGAAAGTTTAAAAACTATTTTATGCCTATTTTCGCTATTTATGGTGTTGCTAATTTGTTAAATCCTTGTATGAAATTAGGAGGTCCTCAATTTTGGTATAAAACTGTTTATAAGGGTTTAGCACTTGAAGATGATGAGGAGCCTAAACTTCCAAAAGCAATAGCCTCAATTAGAACAAATACTAAAACTATTTATAATGCTTATCAAGTTGCATTAAATCAGGCTAGACCAAATATTCCAACTCCTTCTTCTTATGATCCTCAATCTTCCAAAAGAACTGCGGGAGTAAGAAAACTTAATGTTTGGGAGGGGTTTTGAGGTTCTTTTAGTTCTAGTAGTAATGATTTTTCACAACTAAATGAGCTTGAAGTTTATTTATCGCAGAGGCTCGAGGAAGTGAATCCCGACGGCACCTTTGATATTTTGCAATGGTGAAAGGATAAAGAAAAATACTTTTCAGTTCTTTCAAGGATGGCCCGAAATATTTTAACTATTCAAGCTTCAACAGTAGTATCGGAGAGCTTTTTCAGTCAAGCAAGACTTCAAATTGGTGATCATAGACAGTCTATGAGGGATAACTTGAAAAAATCAGTACTTTTAAG
>AWOL01S0203486.1:0-10218 GCA_000715115.1 Nicotiana otophora
ATCACAGCACCTCGTGCCCACATTTCATATCACAACTGCACGGATAATTCACATGCCAAATATTCTCATTATTTACTCACGACACTTCATGCCCATATTTTATCACATATCGTCCTTGACAATAGCCACCCTTATCTCTCCTATTGCCACCCTTATCACTCTTATAGTCACCCTTATCGCTCCGCCCAGAAAATACCAATAGCCACCCTTATCGCTCCTATTGCCACCCTTATCGCTCCTATAGCCACCTTTATCGCTCCGCCCAGACAATATTCCAACAAACACAATAGTGAAATGCCTCCCTTATCTCCCCAAAATAACAACTCACATAACACAATAATTTACACGGAAAATTATAACAGCAACATAATAAAATCAATTCATATCACAATTTACCCAATGGCCACAACCAAATTCCTATGATATAACAAAATAATTAATTTCACAACAAATAGCCCAAGGCTCCATACAATGTATATAACACCCAAAAATAATCAATAGAGATAGAAATTACTCAACATAAAGCAAAGTTTTCATTAAATTCAAATTTTTAATATTTATATAAACACCTCTTCTTAAGCTCATTTAATTAATTATTTGCAGAGGAAAATTCATCTTGGAATTAATTTTCAAGAAATATTAAACCAACAATACTCACGAAATTTCATAAATATTTCATGTAACAATCACGTTAAATTATCATATAAAAACAAATTCAACAATAAGGATTTAGGTATGGCAAACAGATGATTTAATAATTTTTCACAATTTCCCAATTTACTACACAACAATGCCTAAGACTTTAATTCAATGAATTTTTGCACGTATAATCCTGAGTATGTACTCGTCACCTCGCGTACACGGCTTTTCACATTTCACAAATGGCACATAAGACTCGATGCCTAAGGGGTAATTCCCCCACTCGAGGTTAAGCAAGACACTTACCTTTTTGAAGTTAGGTCGATATTCCAAAATAGCCTTCTTGCTTGAATTAACCTCCGGAACGCTCAAATCTAACCAAATTAATTGTATGACTTCGTTAAAATTCATCAAAAATAATTCCGGGTAATAATACGTGGATTTAAAAATTTATTCCAAAAAGCCAATAAAAGTCAACGCGGAGCCCGCTCCTCGGAACCCAACATAATTTTTACTAAATCTGAACTCCCATTCCGATACGAGTTCAACCATACCAATTTTATCGAATTCTAATAACAACTCAACCTCCAAATCTTAAATTTTCGTTTTTGGAAGATTTTACAAAAATCTTGATTTCTTCCATTTAAATCCGAATTAAATGATGAATATAATCATAGATTCATGAAATATAATCACTTTAGGATATAAAACACTTACCACAACCAAGCTTGTAAAGAATCCCTCCAGAATCGCCCAAATTCGAGCTCCAAAAATTCCAAAACGAAATACCAAAAATGACCAAGTTGAATCCTTATGTTTCTGTCGAGTTTCGCACCTGCGGACTGATTTTTCGCACCTGCGTGCTCGCTTTTGCGAGCGAATGCATGCTTCTGTGAGGTCACTGCCCAGCCACAAAGCTCGCACCTGCGGAGCCATTTCCGCTTATGCGTTGATCGCAGGTGCGCAACATTTCCGCTTTTGCGCTGCCTCGTCGCTTCGGCGTAGCAAACATCGCACCTGCGATTGTGCAGGTGCGGAAGGCTGTCCGCATCTGCGACCTTCCTCATGCTCTGTCCAGCTCGCTTCTGCGAGGTCGCACCTGCGCCCAAATTTTCGCAGGTGCGATCCCGACAGGTCTGCCCAGAAACAGCAGAAATCCCAGCATTCTAAACAAGTCCAAATTCGATCTGAACCTCGTCTGAAACTCAACCGAGCTACTCGGGACCTCGTCCGAATTTACCAATAAGTATCGTAACACAACACGGACCTACTCGGGGTTTCAAATTACATCACACAACACCAAACTTAAGAATCGCGCGTTGAATCGAATTATAAGTTTTAAAATCTTCCAACTTCTATATTTTGCGCCGAAACGTATCAAATCAATCCGAAATGACTTCAAATTTTGTACACAAGTCATAATTGACGTAATTGAGCTATTCCCATTTCTGGAATTGAAATCCGACCTTGTTATCAAAAATTTATCCTTCAATAGGATTTTCCAAAATCTTCTATTTTCCAACTTTCGCCAAAATGCGTCGAATTGCCCTACAGACTTCCAAATAATTTTCCGGACACGCTCCTAACTCCAAAATCACCGTACGGAGCTATTGACATCATCAAAATTCCATTTCAGAGTCGTTTTCTCAAAAGTGAACTCTCCGGTCAATTCTTTCCATTTAAGCATCAAAATGAGAATTTGTCTTTAAATTAAATTACGAATCTTCCGAAAACTAAACGCGACCACACACGCGGGTCATAATACATATTACGAAACTTCTCGAGACCTTAAGTCACTGAACGGGGCATAATTTTTAAAACGATAAGTCGGGTCATTACAATAGCAGGTTGCGGATAAAACTTACAAAGGAGTTCAATATGTGATCCTTCCAGAGAAAAAAAAGGGTCAGATGTGAGGCTTCCATAGAAGGAGAGGGTCTTCAAATAAGAAAAGGGTCTTCGAGCAGAAGGAGAGGGTCTTCAGTGAAGAATAAGGTCTCCAAGACGAAGTGGAACTAAGACTGGGCATGGGCAGGTCTTAGTGTGTCAAGATCAACCTGTGATCTTGACTAAGTGGGCTATGAATGACTTGTTTTCATAGCAAAGAAAGGGAAACAAGTTAGGAAGGTGAGTCTTTCTAAATGTTTCAAAATGTGGGTTAAGGCTAAGTGAGCAAAGATCGGCTTGTGATCTTTGCAAAGTGGGAAACAAGAGGGAAAAGTGAGTGTTTCTAAGTGTTTCCAAAATGAGGGCTAAGGCTAGGCTTTGTGCAGGTCTTAGTGAGCAAAGATCAGCTTGTGATCTTTGCAAAGTGGGAAAACAAGAGAGAAACGTGAGTATTTCTAAGTGTTTTCAAAAGTTGGCTAAGGCTGGGCATAAGCAGGTCTTAGTAGCTATGAACGACTTGTGTTCATAGCAAAGTGGAAAACAAGAGAGAAACGCAAGGGTTTCTAAGTATTTTCGAAAGCGGGCTAAGGCTGGGGCTTTGGCAGGTCTTAGTGTGACAAGATCTATTTATGATCTTGGCCGGATGAAGTGGGCTGTGAACAGATTGTGTTCATAGCAAAGAGAGGTCCTTTGTATATTTTGTGATTAATACAAAGGTTGGGATTTCCCCGTAGTTGATTGTGTTCTCTTTATGTTACTGCCGAATCTTGTGTAAGGCCAAACTTGATGAAAAGTTGGCTAAGTGTTGGGAAAGGCTGAGTAACTTAAGTGTCAGGTTGCTACCACGCAGTGTCAATCGGGCGCAAATAATTAGCCCAAATTAACCGTGTCTGAATGTGGTAATATGCCGATGAGTCGGATGGTCAAAAGAAGGCCATGTTTGCCAGGTCGTGCAACCATATTGCAAAAGAGTGGGAGCCATAGACTATAAACTTTGGGCATGATCATAGCGGAGATCTTGCCAAGGATGCGTGCGACGCATCAGTTGAGTGTCTTCCCTATGGGATAGACTTTTGGACTACCTGAGGGCATTGCCAAGGTGAGGAGACAAATTCGAGGGTATAGCGAAGCTTCAAAATTGGGCGAATTTCCAAGTTGGAAGATGTCATCATTCTGGAAAGGGGTACGCCGAATGATCGGGGACCGTTGAGAGTCCAAGTACGAGGCACACCGAACCGGGAAGCCTTGCTAGCCGGACCAAGAGGGTACCTGTCTATAGGGCGAGTATTGAAGTACTACCGGGAGTATCGGGTACTTGTTGAGGAAGTGACATTTGGAAAACAAAGAGCTTTGTTAGGGAATGTGGCGATGCTATGACTTTGAGAACGTAATACTCACCAAGAGTCATCCCAAGAGATGGCTGAATGCCAAGTGGGATGACAGTGCTAAGAAGTATCCTCCAGATTGAGTGTGGGAGGATCCCGCCTATGCAAGAGGCATAAGGGCAAAGTTGTGAGTCCAGAAGCCAAAACATATTCAAAGGACTGAGGGCAAGGAAAAGCTATGGGAGCGAAAGGCTACGGGAGCTATACCAGAGGGCGTTGTAAGGCTAAGTGAGCGATGGAGCTGCGAGAGTCGCGCCACGACAGCACGTTGATGTGCTTACCTGTGAAGGAAAAGCTTCAGATGGACATGAAGGTCGTGAGGGTCATGGTGTGATTGACTATTGTGGGTCAATCACAAAGTGAGACACCAGAGGGTGTGAGTGCGGAGGCACTTTCCAAGTGAACACCGAAAGGAGGTGAAGTGCAGAGGCACGCTTGGAAGATACTTGGGGGAGAAGTGCATGGGGCACGACTCCTTTTGAGAAAGGACTTCGAGGAGGTCCAACCCAAAGTGTGTGTGTGTGTATATATATATATATATATTATGAATTATTATATAAAAAAATATTAAAAGATGAAAATCTCATATGCTTAAATTTTCTGTTTAAATTAATGAATTATTAAAAGAATTGTTCATCCTCTCGAATTGATCTTATAATAAATATACTCTTCTTCCGGAGGTACATAAGAAAATGTCCTCCTTTCTTGTGGAGCGGGCCGAACGCCTCGGCATGATAGATGTATCTATGGAACGCGTTGCACGTCCCTCGACAGTGTACACGACACTTTGGATCGGGTCGTACGACCTCGACAGAAATCGTGCCTAATAATAATAATTACACGATACCTTGATATCTTAATTGCAGCTTGTGAATTTAATTAATAGATTGAAAATTATTGCGTTTGAAGAATTTTTATTATTTCTGCTAATTGAATAAAGTTATTGTTAACTCTGTGAATCATGTTGATTTAAATAATTCTATTTCATTCCATTTATTATTGTTGACCCTTAGTGAGTGTCAAAGTCGACCATCTCGTCTCTACCATTTCGAGATTAGACTTGATACTTACTGGGTACATATTGTTTACGTACTCATACTACACTTGCTATACTTTTTTGTGCAGGACCTGAGGCAAGTACTAGTGGAGGACCTATCATCTTACACCCACGTTATCCAGAGGCGTAGTGGTGAGCTGCCTTTCTGAGCCGTTCTGCAGCTACCAGTGTCTCTTCTTGTATTTATATTCTGTCTATTTTATTTCACACAGTATTTAGAGTTTTGTATAATCTACTAGATGCTCATACACTTGTGACACCAGGTCTTGGTACACACACATTAGTAGAATTGGGAGTTGATTTTTCTTTTCTTGGATTTAAATTAATTGGTATCTTTTCTATTTTCTTTAATATTGCTAGTAAAATAATAAAATTACTTAGAAAATTATTCTAAAAATAATTAATGTATGTTTAAATTACTAGTTGGCTTGCCTAGTTGTAGTGTTGGGCGCCATCACGACCTATAGGTAAAATTGGGTCGTGACAGAAATTGACCCTAGATCAAAGTTTGTTATTCCTAAATTGAAAGAATAGATTAGAAAACTTGAGAGCCAAGTTGAAGTTTTTGAAAAACTGGACAATCCTGTGGCAGCAAAGAAGGATGAACATGAGATTGATAAAATACGCATTCAACTAGATTACTTGGAAACTGAAATAGAGAAGATGAAAGAAAGGGAGAAGCAATGGAGGAGAAAAGTTGCTCGATCAAGGAAAAGGGAGAAGGTTCTTTGGTTTATCATTTTATGTTGTTTAATTATCGGTGTTAGTACTAGGTTTCAAGTGAAGGAGGATGAATTGAAGTTTCCATAGGCTATTTGTTTCTCTTTTTGTTGTACTGCAATCTTTTTGTTGAGCCTTGTTGGTGTATGATACAAATCAATACGGGTGAATCATTTTGTATTATCTCTTTTTGGAATGAAGTTGGTGGTTGTTTTGATTCTAAATTGTGTTGTTCAAGCATATTGAATCCTTGAAATGTATTGAAAGAAACTGAATATATAGTGGCAACTCCTAATAGAAAGATAGCATAAGTGCAGTCAATAATCACGGTTAAAATGCAGTCATTGTTGCTCCTTAATAGCACCATTCATTAGTCATACAATACTAAATATTGCAGCACAGCTGCCAACACTAAAGATTGCATAATTGCACCAGTCACAATTGCTAACTCAAAACATTGAAGTCACATCTATCAATACAAAACATTGCAGTCATAGCTGCTAATACAAAACATTGCAGTCATAGCTGCTAATACAAAACATTGCACTCACAGCTGCTAATAGACTGTCAAAGTACAGAAAATATTCCTAAGGTTTCCTAGGTTGTGAGGATTGTGTAGTGGCGCTTCCTTGACTTAACTGTGCAGCTCTTGACCTTGTCTGGATGACCTTTTTTCCTCTCATCTGATGGAGTTGTCTTTGTGTACAGCTCTTGACCTCCGTAAAGGAGTTTAGCTTATCCATGTAGACTTTTCATCCAAGGAAGAATCTTACTGTGACTAATTCAAAAGACATTTTAAACCCAACGTAAAGTAGATATATAACTATATCAGACCAGTATTTACCAAATCAAACCATATGTAACAACATACTCAGCACTATTACTGTAGTAGTGACGAAGAAAACCCTAGAGCTCAAAACAACATAAAGGCGACGAACAACACTAACCTTTAAAAAGCATATGTTCTGTCCAAAATTCAAATCGAAGAAAGATTGTAGAATCAACGACTGGTAACGGTGACTGAACCCCTTTCCTTGCAACTCGAACAAATCCAACAACTCGTCAAAATCCAAAATATCAGTAAAATATAACGACAATTTGAGGTTCTAACTAGGTTTAATCAAAGAAACATTCATCTTATCCCTTCAATTTTAGTCAGGAAGAATGAATTTCAGACGGATTTGAGATTAGGATTTTTTCGACTTGGGAAATTTTTACGGGGTGGGTGAAATAAACTGATAAGGAAAATAGGTTCGGTAAATATTTGACTACAAACGATGTCGTTTTTAAACGTAAAAAATGGTTAAAATAATTAATTATAGTCAAACTAATAATACTCTCTTAAGTCTTCATTTAAATACGTGGCATCATCATAATGTATGCTACACAACATAGAATTACTGGGAGATGGCTTACAAGGGTGCACAAAAAATCAGTTCTAACAAATATAGGGTGGTATTGGAACACCCGTAAAGGTTGAGTAGGAAACTCATTTATCTGAACAAGTTCAGGGAGTATCTTATGTATTATCCCTATATGATTTGCTATGGAATGATTAATAATGAACATATTGTTACGCATAAAATTACTTACTTTAAGGATAAATTAATACATTAAATCCCTGTATTTAACAAGCAGTATAATTTAATCAAAAAGATCACGATCTAAATAAATATTATTATCTTTTGTGTTTAAACGATAAACTGGAGTTTGAGTTCAATTTTGCCAACCGTTGGTCAGTGCATATAATGGATAGGCTTTTGGATACAATTGCTGAATGAATGAATAAATTAAATCACATGCAAAATTAATTATATCACTACAAATATTCATAAAATCATTTGGCTTTCCATAAGCCGCGCGCATTGGGAAGTTAAAGTTTAAGTAATAATCTCCATTAGATCTCAGTTCAGCTTTTGGTAATTCTAAATTATTCATACACCCTTAATATTACATTTAATTTTTATGTCATATGTTGACTATGTAAAAGAATTTAGATAAATCCTATATATTTTTTGCCCAATCCAATTCAAAACTAGAAAGATGTGATTATTCATATAGCCCCTGCTGTTTTATGTGATTAAATGGTTTATTGCTGTTAGACAGTTTCATTGTTGCTATATTATTCTGTTTTAAATTTTAAAACATGATACACATGGTTTTTCCTTTTCTTTTAATGAACTAGACCTATTCATAGTTTATTTGCCCTAGATCCATCACAATTTGAAATTAACATAGTTATTTCTTTAATTACGATCTTTTAAAACATTCTTTTTGGAATTATTAACAATAAAAATTATTACTTAGTGACATCTATAAAAAATAGAAATAATATGTGAGTTAATCATGAAATTAAATGCTTTAATTTGACCATTGTATCAACAGCAATCAATATTGAATGTTTTTAATACAACAACAACATACCTAGTATTATCCCACACCGTGGGATCTGGGGAGGGTAGTGTGTACGCAGACCTTACCCCTACCTTGTGAAAATAGAGAGGCTCTTTCCAATAGACCCTCGGCTTAGGAAAGCATAAGCATCATATTAATGAAAATATAGACAAGAAGGGTCAGTACCAAAAAGCTATATAAAAGCAGAATAAAAACAACAATATAGTAAGGTGATCAACAATGAAAGAAAACAACGGTTAGTCATAAAAACCTACTACTAACATAAAGCGAGACTGCGTGTCAATACTATTGTTCTGAACACTCTAGACTATCTACTCTACTACCCTAATCCACGACCTCCATACTTTCCTATCAAGGGTTATGTCCTCGGTCAGCTGAATCTGCGTCATGTCTTGCCTAATCACTTCTCCACACCTCTTCTTTGCCCTTATCTCTACCTCTCTGTAGGCCCTCCAATGTCAATCTCTCACACCTCCTCACCGGGACGTCTTTGCTCCTCCTCCTCACATGACCAAACCACCTAAGTCGCGCTTTCCTGCATCTTGTCCTCAACAGGGGCCACACCCATCTTGTCGCGAATAACCTTATTTCTAATCCTATCTAACCCGGTGTGTCTGTACATCCATCACAACATCCTCATCTCTGTCACCTTCATCTTCTGGACATGAGCGATCTTGACTGGCCAACACTCCGCCCCATATAACATCGTTGGTTTGACCACTACTTTGTAAAACTTACCCTTAAGTTTCGGTGGCAACTTCTTGTCACACAAAACACCGGAAGCGAGTCTTCATTTCATCCATCCAGCCCCAATATGATGTGTGACATCTTCAACAATATTCCCATCCCCCTGAATAATAGACCCAAGGTACTTAAAACTCCCTTTCCTAGGGATGACCTACGAGTCCAGCCTCACTTCCTCTTCCCCTCCTTGAGTCTCACTATTGAACTTACACTCCAAGTATTCTGTCTTAGTCCTGCTCAAATTGAAACCTTTAGATTCCAGGGTCTGCCTCCATACCTCTAATTGTGCGTTCACACCATCTTGTGTCTTGTCAATCTATACAATATCATCTACAAATATCATGCACCACGACACCTCCCCTTGGATGTGGCGCATCAGTACGTCCATCACCAAAGCAAACAAAAAAGGGCTGAGTGCCGACCTTTGATGCAACCCCATCATAACCGGAAAATGGTCTGAGTCCCCACCCACCATCCTCACTCAAGTTTTTACTCCATCATATATGTCCTTAATCAACCTAACGTAGGCAACAGGTACATCTCTAGCCTCCAAACATCTCCACAAAACCTCTCTCGGAACTTTATCGTATGCCTTTTCTAAGTTGATGAATACCATATGCAATTCCTTTTTTTTCTCCCTATACTACTCCATCAATCTCCAAACAAGGTGGATGGCTTCTGTAGTCGAACGCCCCGGCATAAACCCAAACTGATTCTCGGAAAGAGACACACTCCTCCTTACCCTTAGCTCTACCACTCTCTCTCTGACTTTCATAATATAGCGAAGCAGCTTGATACCCCGATAGTTATTGCAATTTTGGATATCACTATTGTCCTTGTATACAGGAACCATCGTGCTCCACCTCCACTCTTTGGGCATCTTCTTCGTTCTATAAATGACATTAAATAACCTAGTGAGCCAATCCAAGCCTGCCTTGCATGCACTCTTCCAAAACTCCATCGGGATTGATATTGGAAAAAGGGTATAAAATTATCTTATTATTATACCAATATTTTTAATTTTACTATTCATTATACGTTGGGGCTATTCATATTTCATACTGTTAATGTTTTAAAAATTATCTCATATTTAGCGTTAATTAGACGAAGTTCGATACGGAGTACAATGGTATATAGTTTAAAATCATAATCAAAAGTAAGTGTCGTATCTAAAGCTAGTGAAAAGTGTATGCGAGGAGGAGAGAAAGGCGAATAGGGAGCAATATGAGTTAGCTAAGAAGGAGGCGAAATGTCACGACCCAACTGGAGGGTCATGACTAGCACCCGGGCCATACTTGCCGAGCACCAACATACATTTTATTTAACCTTCCTTATTATCTTTAAGGGCCGACAAGATCAATATAAATGGTA
>AWOL01S0203567.1:3447-15840 GCA_000715115.1 Nicotiana otophora
GCGAGAAATTTCTATAATCTTTGTACTAATTGATCTACCTCGACACCACCAAACCTTAATTTTCTTAGCAAAATTTCTCCGGGGTCGTTACACATAAGTCAACATCCGGTCAACCTTTTTAACTTAAATTCTAAACCTTGGAACTAAGTGCTTTAAATCATTTCAAAACCTCACCGAACTCAAACTAATTTCCCCGGCAAGCCAAATAACAACTGTAATTCACAATTTGAGCAGTAAATGGAGAAATGGGATTGCCATAGTCAAAACGACCGGCCGGATCGTTACAAGTCTAAATCCACATAATGACTGTTGACGACCAATTTTCACCCTCCTTTTAAAATTAATTTGCTTATACTTAATAATTTACAATAAATATTTTGAAAGTATTTTCTAGTAATAAATATCTGTTTCTACAAATTAATTATTAAAATAATCGCCTGGCACCAGTATTATGTAGTTATAACTATATTTATCATTGTTTAGATTATTAAAACAAAATTTACTGTATAAGTTGTATAATTAATTTAACGAGTCATTTCTCAATTTTAATTAAATAGGTCACTATGTTAATAATTCGAGGTTAGTGTCATGATTTAGGAGATAAACTATTTTATAAATAATTAAAATAATTAGTAGTATATTTGATAATTATGATTTTATCACATTTTATTGAAAATTATTAAGTTTATTTAATTTAATTATAAAAGGGATCATAAGAGGCTAACAGTTATAATCGCAATTCTCAACTAAATAGAAAGTGGTTATTATTTAAAGCAATTTCGGCCCAAATGGCCAAGCCCAGTCCGAAAATACCCAACCAAAATAACCCCTTCAATCCCTGTTGGCAATCCTTGTCATCACTTTATAACCAATCACGATCTGCCACACCACTCGTATCCCATACTCACAAAACAAACACAAATCATCTGGGCCGTCCATTTCTTAAATCAACTGCCCACGATTTTTAACTCTATTTCCTCTTTAATTTTTCAAGCACCTAGAAATTTATTCTCAACCGCTGGATCACAAGGATCCAACGACCCTCAAATTTCGCCCATAAAAACGTTTAATCTAGAATTATCAGGACCGTTGATCTCAAATATCAACAGCCCAGACTTGATCTCCTAACTTAAACTCAGAGACGGCCTCCCCATATCCCAAACCCTAATCATTTCTCAATTTACTTTGCCGCCTTTCTTTCCTTTTATTCTCTTAGTTCTTTCAACCTGCCATGAAAGAATCGACCAAAGACCTTGCACAAATTTGTGCAAGGTCACAAATCTTGACCCAGAAATCATTCCTTATGCTTCCATATCCGCGATGCTCGCCATAACTTACCCCATTTAATCATAGAGATTCAAAAATGTCGAGTCTTCTGACCCAAACACAAAGATGAAAACTCATGTCCTCAGATTTCCTTATGATGCGACCAAATCAGAGAATGCGTGAGCTCCTCATGATGATTATTCTGAACCAGAGGTCAAATGCAATGACCTCTGGACTTCCGGTCTATATCATTGTTTAGATTATTAAAACAAATTGCACCGTATAAGTTGTATAATAAATTTAACGAGTCATTTCTTAATTTTAATTAAATAGGTCACTATGTTATTAATTCGAAGTTAGTGTCATGATTTAGGAGACAAAGTATTTTACAAATAATTAGTAGTATATTTGATAATTAAGATTTTATCATATTTTATTGAAAATTATTAAGATTATTTAATTTAATTATAAAAGGGATCAAAATAGGCTAAAGGCTGTAATCGTAATTCTTACCTAAATACAAAGTGGCTATTCTTTAAAGCAATTTCGGCCCAAATGGCCAATCCTAGTCCGAAAATACCTAACCAAAACACCCCATTCAATCCCTGTTGGAAATCCTTGCCATCACTTTTTAATCAATCACGATCTACCACGTCACTCATATCCCATACTCACAAAACAAACACAAATCATCTGGTCCGTCCATTTCTTAAATAGACGGCCCATGATTTTTAACTTTATTTCCTCTTTAATTTTTCAAGCACCTAGAGATTTAATCTCAACCGCTGGATCACAAGGATCCATCGACCCTCAAATTTCTCCCATAAAAATGTTTAATCTCAAATTATCAGGACCGTTGATCTCAAAGATCAATGGACCAGACTTGATCTCCTAACTTAAACTCAGAGACTGCCTCCCCATGTCCCCAACCCTAATCATTTCTCAATTGACTCTGTGGCCTTTCTTTCCTTTTCCTCTCTAAGTTCTATCAACCTGCCATGAAATAATCAACTACAGACCTTGCACAAATTTGTGCAAAGTCACAAATCTTGACCCAGAAATCATTCCTTATGTTTCCCTATCCGCGATTTTGATCGTCGCTTTCCCCATTTCATCATAGAGATTCAAAAAACTCGAGTCTTCCGACCCACACACAAAGATGAAAACTCAAGTCCTCGAATTTCCTTATTCTGCAACCAAATCAGAACAAGCATGAGCTTCTCATGATGATTATTCTGAACCAGAGGTCAAATGCAATGACTTATGGACCTCCGGTCTTTACCTAATGGATTCTTCACTCTGATTTCAATTTGTCTCTTTAGATTTTCCCCAATCTTGCTCACATTATCGGTTCATCGTCATCTTTTACTCACGATTTGAATCTGTTAAAACCCTAGAGCCTTAAATGGCACTTTAAATAGGGCCTTAAAGTTTCTCACCTAACACACCAAGAACACCTAACAAAAATATTTGAGTTCTTGCATCCTAAACGGCTAAACAAACTCTTATTTGGTCTGTTGCCCTAGAGAAGGCTAGTGCACCTTCACCCTCTTCTCTTTTGATCGTCTTACTTGAATATCATGAGAATGTTGTTACCTTTTGTCAATTATGTTCGTTTATGATATTTGTAATCAGTGCATAAATGTCATATCCAATTCATGATAGTATGTTGTTAACTTATGGTCATCTGTCATACTTTGAATGTCTCTAATCAGTGTTGATTAATCTGTTATGTGACCTTAATGACTCTTATTTCTCAATCCAAATAGTCAACATGATTAAGTTTCCTTGATGTGCCTTAATGACCCCTCATGTTTACTTAGACTTCATATTTTTAATTTCTGTTGTGATCTCTATCCCTACATACTATTTTCCTGCATTCTGTTGCTTTCTAGTCGAGATTATTGTTGGTAATCCTAACTAGGATAAACCCAAAAGTTTATAAGTTTATATCCTTCACCATTTAACTGAAGCATGAGAAGTGTAAGTGTTTAAGTGCTCTCTTTCTCTATATCTGTGTCTGTTAACTCTGAGAGCAGCTTTCTGAGTTATTATTATGATAGTCTTATGTTCATGTCTAATTGTTGGTTGCACATATATGAAACAGTCTTACTAATTTGAACTCTTATGAATACCAATAACCCTCGTGCATATACTCTGTTAACATTAAGTTATCCTTTTTTCATAAAAATAGATCATAATTATGTTTGTTAAAGTTGAATGGTAATTGTTGTTAAGCTAAACATAGCTGCCTCATGTTTAGATGGAACTCTCAGTTACATGGTTGAGTTAAACTTGTTTGGTACAACACTTTTCTTGTCTTTAATCTCTTTTATGACATTGCTGATTTTATGAAGTTTACCCTGTCTTCTGTAAGATTACAACCCCATTTGAAGTATCTATCTATAGTTGATTAAATGTTGCATGTATTTTTGTTCATTTGCATGACTTCATGATTCCTGTACTATGTTTTGAAATTGCACTTGGTCCTCTCTTTCCCTGCTGATGAATTGAACTTAGTCTGTAAACCCTAAGAGAACTTTCTATTGTTGTTGCTTGGACATAATACTCTACCTATTTCAGTACAAGATTAGTATTCTTATGAAGATGTAATATGCCCTCAATCCTAGATGAGGTATGGTTAGTAACCTATGATTCTGTTAAGCATCTTTAAGAATTCCATGTTTGAATTTGTAACCTATAGTCATGTTAAGAGTCCTCATGTCTTTTATAATACCTATAGTGGTTGCTAATGATGACCATCTGTCTGAATCTTTATTGATGTTTTTTTATAAAAGTTTCAAGTGGTATTGTCAATTTGTGCATATGCTAGTTGCAAGGCATGAGTTAACTAATATGTTGTTAGAGGCATTTGTAATGCTGCATATCTGAACCGTGTATTCTATACCTGTCCTTTGAATGTGATCCTTAGTGTTTAGATCTTTAACAGTAATATTATAAAATTTCTGTTTCTCTCCCATATGTGTTTGAAATCTGACCTTCAGACTTACTTAATAAGTGTATTATTCATTTGGTATTAGAAATATAGTCTTAGAAATAAAATTATTTGTATCCTTATGTTATTCTGTTAAGAGAGAAAGTATGCTTATGTGGTAGGGAGTATTATGGTAGTTAGTTTTGCATTGAAAGGGCCTCATTGGCACTTAAACCCAAAGGGAAAAATGAGTCGCTAGTGCTTAGGGGTATTTGGGAGCGGAGTTTAACTCTAGGTTGGGCTGCTCTCCTCGGCACAAGCATTTCCCTAAGCCTTGAGACCCTTGGAAACTTTGAAGTGTTGGTGGATTCAAAGGGGACATTGACCTTGAGTAGAATTCTCTCCTTAGCCCTTAATTTATTGACACTTGTTGTTCTTTAGGGGTTTAGTGTTTAATGAAAACGAAAGGTTTTCAATGTAATTATTTGCCATGTATAACCATCCCACTAGTATAAGTTTCTCATAGTATTTGAGTATTGATATTTTATTATATTTTACTCCAATCAATTATTTACGTGTTTCATACAAAATTGAACATGCATAATTTGTATCAAATGACCTTTTTTCTAACATGTACATCAATTTGGGCCTACTGAGTTCCTAAGGAATTGAGGCCCAAGCCTAGCACTGCTGCATTGTTTTGAAAGTCTAAAGTCAGCTGTAGCTGCATCATTTACTGTTAGGCCTGCCTTTTTGAAGCCCAAATAAAAGAGTCAAATCCTCTTTCTCTAAAATCATTTATCATTTACTAATTTGTTACCATAATTTACTGTCTTGTTGCACTTTGTCACATCTTTTGTTGTTGTCTTAATCTCACATGTATACAATACTTATATATTGGATTGCATGCTTTATTTTATACCTTAAGTTATATATAGCTTAGGCAAGCCCTAAATGACATAGGATTAAAAAGAATTAGTTAGTAACTAATCTCCTATTCGTTAATTACAATTTGTTTATATCATTACTTTGTTTTCGCTCACCTTATCGTCTCAAAGATTTTGAAGCCTAAAGCTTAGAAAAATGGCAGCCCCACTTTCAAAAAGGAAAATCAGATATAAAGCGCAAGCTTTATCTTCAAAAAGGGAATCAAATTGTTTCAAAAATATGAAGTATCGTCCCCCCAAAAGAATTTTCATAATGGCTTTTCTTCAAGTCTAAAAGATCAAGGTACATTTAGGCTTACTCATACTTTAGGAACAAATGTTTAATTTAGTTTCCCTTTTCACATACTTTCTCAAATACAAACATCCTATACTCCTCTAAAGCTCTTCCAAATATATATATATATGCACTAATATTATTTTCCTCTATAAATTCATACCCATTTTATTACACTCTCCCATTGAATGAATTATGTCCTAATATATAGTAAGTCATATCTTTAGAATACTAGTTAAGGCATAGTATAAATAATTAGTTCCAAATCTAGTCTAAGTTCTATGGAGCTACCTCAGGTAGATTTTAAGGGGTGCCTAACACCTTCCCCTTAGAAGAACAAGAACTCTTACCCATAATATCACCGGTTAGCAGACTAACAAAGAATATAACTTAGTTATTAAATAGGTACCTTAGTATACCTTTAAATATTAGGTGGCGACTCTCTTTTATCAACAACAGAGAAAACACAAGTTGAATCTTGTTTTGACTAGTGAAAAATAGGATGCAACAATGACAATATAGATATGACAGGAAACATAATAGTAATAACTCAGAGAAATCTCTTAATCAGTTTGTACACATTACAGAAATGTAGACATGCTTTCAAGTTTAACAATTTAAGCTCAACACTGATAAAATATGCTAAGTGTGACTGATATGAGGAATGTTATATCTCTATATCTACATGTCAAATGTGCATGTCACATGTAATTCTTCACAATGATAACCTCATGTACTCACACTCTCAGAGTACTCAATCTGAATGTCTCAACTCTCACTCATCACACTCAATCACTCAGCAATGTACGGTACATGCGCTCACTACTGATATGTCAGACTCTGGAGGGGCGGATCCTACCTAAGTGCTAATATAAAGTTTATATAGCCTGTTGCGGCGTGAAGCCTGATCCCATAATAATAGATAAAGCCTATAAGGCCTGCTGCGACGTGCAGCCCGATCCATAATAATAATATATATAAAGCCAAGAAGGCATGTTGCGATTTCATGAATAACAACAAGGTTTGATAACTACATAGTACCACGGAAAACCCTGAGTCACAATTACCACGGTGTACGCCCACACGCCCATCACCTAGCATGTGTGTCCCCTCAATACCAACCACATAACATGTATTTCAGCGATTCATACCCTCAGAACCAAGTTTAGAAGTATTACTTATCTCAAACCGCACAAATCCTTACTCCAACAATCCCTTGCCTCACAAATCGGCATCCGAACGACTCGAATCTAGGCACAAACAACTTAATACAATCAATACAAGCTATAGGAATCTATTCCATACGTTAAAGCTAAGTTCTTTAACCAAAGTCAAAAAGTCAACCCCGAGCCTACGTCTCGGAATTCGAAAAAATTTATAAAATATGAACATCCATTCAATAACGAGACTAACCATACCAAAATTACTCAATTCCGATCTCAACTCAACCTTCAAATCCTCATACTATAGTCTATGAAGTTTCACAAATTTTCCCCAATGTTTCCAACCCAAAACACTAATTAAATGGTAAAAACAATTATATATTCATGTATAACAACGACATTTGAGTTAGAATCACTTACCCCAATCAACTCCTTGAAAATCTCTTCAAGAATCACCCAAATCCGAGGTCTCTAACTCAAAATATGAAAAATGGGTTCAAAACCTCGTTTTTGAATTTTAATGACTACTGCCCAGAGGTTCCTCTTTGCGAACGCGAAATGCCTTGCAATCGCGAAGGAAAAATTTACCTGTTGACAAAACAAAACCTCCTACGTGAACGCAGTGCTTAACAGAGCGCTGCTTACGTGAACGCGTCTCCCTGACCGCGAAGGCATAAGGCATGGTTCCCAAGCTAGCCTCATCCTTCTGCGCGAACGCGAGCGCCCACTCGCGATCGCAATGCACAACATACCCATACCTTCGCGAATGCAAAGAAAAAACTTCACCTGCCTCCCAGATACTCTTCACGAATGCGAGACTCCTCTCGCGAATGCGTATAAGGAAACCAGACACCAGAACATCTGCAGCTCTATAAGGCCAAACTCAATAATCTGCAATCCACCCGAAACTCACCCAAGGCCACTGGGACCCCAACTAAACATACCAACATATCCTGAAACATCATACGAACATAGTAGAGGCCTCAAATCACATCAAAAACAAGAATCGCACCCCAATTCAAGCCTATTGAACTAATAGATTTCTAACTTCTACAATCGATATCGAAACCTATCAAACCAACTCCGATTGACCTCAAGTTTTGCACCCAAGTCATAAAGTACACAAAAGACCTATTCCCACTTTCGAAACCAAAATCTGATCCCGGTAACAACAAAGTCAACTCTCTGTCAAACTTCTCAACTCTCCAAACTTCAACCTTCGCCAATTCAAGCCAAAATCACCTACGGACTTCCAAATCAATATATGGACACACTCTTAAGTCCTAAATCACCATAAGGAGCTATTAGAATCATCAAAACTCCATTCTGGAGTCATTTACCCATAAGATGACATCTGGTCAACTCTTCCAACTTAGACTTCTAACCTTAGGACTAAGTGACCCAATTCATTATGAAACATCCCCAGAACCAAACAAACCACCCTGGTAAGTCACATAATAACAAACGAATACAAAATAAGCAATAAATGGTTGAACGGGGCTACGATACTCAAAACGACTGGCCGGATCATTACATGAACCTCAGAAGGAGTTGACTACTCAACCTGCTGAAACAAGACCAAATGAATGGAGAAGTGAATCTCAATACCCACAGAAGTTTATTATAGGAAATCTAAATAATGGAATGAAAACCAGGGGGGCCCTCAAGAAAAAATCCAACATCGCACTTATATCTCAAATTCAACCAAAGAAAGTTGACGAAGCTTTAAAGGACTCCAGTTGTGTATAAGCCATGCAAGATAAACTTGATCACTTTGACAAAAATCAAGTATGAAAGTTAGTTCCTAAACCAGCAAATGCTACAATTGTTTTAACCTAATGGGTATTCAGAAAAAAGTTGAATCTATTAGAAATGTGAAATTTAATAACAATGAGGCCGAGTATGAGGCCATGATTGCAGGTCTCAAATTGGCTAAAAGCCTGGGGGTCGAAGTGATCGAAACTAAATGTGACTCCCTCCTTGTGGTAAATCAAGTCAATGGGACATTCTAAGTGAAAGAGGAACAAATACAAATATACTTGGATAAACTAAAGGTATCGATTCAAGGAATAGACCCTACAATACATACACCGGGATCAAAATAGCGAAGCCAATTCTTTGGATAACTTGGGGTCGTCGGTTGGTGATGATGAATTCAGCTCGAGAACGGTCATACAACTCATGAAATCAGTAGTAAAAGAAGGACATGTCGAGATAAACTCAACAAGTTTAACTTGGGACTGGAGAAACAAGTATATAGCTATTTGAAGACTAGGAAGTTGCCCTAGGATCCCAAATAATCGAGAGTTCTGCACATGAAGGCAGCCAGGTTTAGCCTGTCCGAAGATACTCTGTTCAGATAAATGTTCGATGGCCCACTCGCCATATGCTTGGGGCTGGGAGACACCAAATATGTTTTTAGGAAGTTCACGCGGGCACCTGCGGAAACCATTCAGGGGCAGAATCGTTGGCTCGTAAGATAATCAGAGCCGATTATTACTGGGTCGATAAGGACAAAGATGCGAAGGACTTTGAGCGAACATGCGACGGCTGTCAGAGGCATGCACCAATGATCCACTAACCCGGGGAGTTACTACACTCGATCATGTCGCATTAGCCGTTCATGAAATGGGGAATAGACATTGTCGGTTCCCTACCATGGGCACCCAATAAGGCTCAATTTATATTATTTATGACTGAATATTTCTCTAAATGGGTCGAAGATCAAGTGTTTGAAAAGGTCCGGGAAAAAGAAGTCATCGAGTTCATTTGGGACCATATAATATGCCGGTTCGGTATACCGGCCGAGATAGTGTGTGATAACGGAAAACAGTTCATCGGCAGCAAGGCAAGAAAATATTTCGAGGACCATAAGATCCAAAAGATTTTGTCAACACACTATCACCCTAGTGGGAACGAACAAGCGGAGTTGACAAACAAAACAATACTTCAAAACCTTAAGAAAAGGTTGACCGATGCTAAAGGAAAATGGAAGGAAATCCTGCCCGAAGTCTTGTGGGTGTATCGCACAACCTCAAAATCTAGTACCGAGGCCACTCCATTTTCGTTGGTCTACGGTTCAGAAGCACTAATACCGGTCGAGGTGGGAGAACTGAGCCTCAGGTTCCGATATGCAACCGAAGAATCAAACGGTGAGGCCATGAGCACGAGCTTAGAACTACTAGATGAGAGGCGCCAGGCCACTCTAGTCCAGCTGGCTGCCGAAAAGCTGCGGATTAAAAGATATTACAACAGAAGAGCCAACCTCCAACACTTCAATATCGTGGACTTTGTGTTAAGAAGGGTAAGATAGAGCACCCGGAACCCGAACGAAGGAAAGTTAGGACCGAATTGGGAAGGTCCATATCGAGTCATCGAGATTAACGATAAAGGTTCGTATAAACCCGAAGTAGGAAATGGTGCACAACTACCAAAAAACTGGAACGTGACTCACTTAAATGATACTACTACTAAGGTACGACCTCATTCACTTTATTTATGTTTTATATTACGAATTGGGCTAACACTTCCAGGCAACAACCAAAGGAAAATGTAGCTATTAGGTCTTCAAGCATGCGTTGCACTCTTTTTATCTTGAATCAATTTTGTCCCAAATGAGTTTTCCGGCAAGGTTTTTAACGAGGCAACAATAAATCGTGCTAACATAGAGTCGAAGACCGATTTTAAATCGGAGTCAATGCTCGCATCAGCAATATCCGAGCCCACTCGAAGATCGACCTCAAATACCGAGGGCCATCACTCCCGGGTCATGATTTTTAGCAAGGAAGGAAACTTTATGCTCGAACAGTTTAGGATTAGTGGTTAGGATTTATTGTAAGGGCCCACGGTCGAATGAACCGTGCCCGCATAGGTCACCTCAGCCATAATACAAGCTTTTACATGCTTACAATCTTGTACATTACACACAGAAATGAAAGAAAGTTTCTACCTTACTAACAAACATTTTTTGCTTCATAAAAGTATCGAACCTAAGGGCTACTCCTACCCGGGAACTATCGAGCCCAAGGGCCACCCTTATCCGAGCCCAAAGGTATACCCCCACTCGGGGACTACCGTCCGAGATAAATTTGGGTGTCTCAGGTTATCGAAACCCAGAGGCACCAAACCTATTAGGCAGTGCCCAAACCTAAAAGGCTACGGCCACCCTAAAAACGGTTGGGAGACGTTTGAAGCCCGTAATCAAAACATAAGACCCTCAACAAAATTCTAAACATGTTCAAAGGTTACCCTAGGCAAAGATACAGTCTAACAATATTTAAAGAATCATCTTGGGGAAATTTCTGTTCACTCCGAGCTTACACAAGTTCGAGCAAAAATTGTATCGAGGACAGGTCTTGTTCGAACCTCCGAAAAGCGACTTATTACTACATTTGATTTTGCGCTAAGGCATTAGAAATATTTACAATCGTAAAAAGATGATAAGATAATAGACTTGCATATTTCCAAAAGGGAAATATTTTATATTCCAGAATATCTTTACAAAGGCCCAACAAAAATGGCCGCAAGGGATCTACGCCTGATATTCACCAAAACCCAACTCGTCACCAGAGCCGTCGGGGCCTTCGAGTTCTTCGGAGCCCTCAAAGCCTCCTTGATCTCGGCCGACATGTCAAAGCCTTGGGCATGGATCTCTTCGAGGGTCTCCCTCTGGGATAGCCACCTCACGTACTCAGCAGTAGTCTTCAGGCGAGCCTCGACTGCTTCGACATCGGCCCTTTACTGGGCCACCATTTCTTCAGCATCGACGGAGGTTGTGCGAAGCTGAGACTTTATAGCTTTACATTCGTAACCGAGGGAGTCTTGCTCTGCTAGATCCGAGATCAATTGTGATCGGAGTTCATCATTCAACTGGGACAGCTTGTCGAATTTTTCTTTCTCCACCCAGAGTTGAACCTCTACTGATACTAGCTGTGCCCGGGCAGTTACCTTCTCTGAATCAAGATGGTCCATTTTGCTCTTCCAACCATCGGCCATGGCTTGGATCTTATTCATTTCAGTTCGGAGTTGGTCGATCCGGTCAATATTCTGCTGAACCTGCGACTGTTGGTCGTTAGTCGCCATGGCTAAGTCTTCATTGCTAACTTCAAAAACTTTTACCTTTTCGACCAGATCGGCATATTCCCGCCTCAGGTTTGAAGCCTCCTTCTGAGCCTCATTCAGCCCGGCCTGAAGGTCCCTGATGGCCCCTTCGTGTTACTCGTTGAGAAGATTGTACATATCTCTTTTATCGGCAAGCTCCTTGACCTCAAGCTCAAGCTGGTTAACCTCAGGTCAGTACTGAATAAAGCTTTCGTGATGAAGTACCGAGGCCTGCAAAAGGGTAAAAGAAGAAAACCTAAGAAATATCAGAAACTAAGTCAAAGTTCAACAGAGCATAATGATGCCTTACCCGATTCAGCGCTTGCTACCCTTCGTTGAACAGGCATGGCACGTCCACCTCATTCATTTTCACCTGGTCTTCTTCGGTAACCAGGCATCAGAGGTAGCTCATTACTCCCAGAGGAGCAGAAAATACCTGGGCATCCTCCGGGACATTGATGATTATCGACCTCTTACGGTCGGGATCCACACTCGGGGCAGGGAACTGGTTGGTTAACTTTGGGCTCGAGTTCATCCCGCCGACTTCTGAAGACAGATCATTTCTCGGCACTTCCAGGTCTCCCAATCCAGAAAGGTATTCCAAGATGGACGAGTCCACACCGTCGAAAAAAGAACGAAGGGGGTCATCCACGCCATGTTCCCCTTCGTTAGACCTCTCCTTCCCCTCTCGGGCCTCCTCGAGCATGG
>AWOL01S0203590.1:0-10599 GCA_000715115.1 Nicotiana otophora
CTCGGGCCTCTAATAATTTATAATAAATAACAACTAGGGATTAGTGAAAGCTGAGGGGGCTGGAATACTCTATCTTCGCATGAATAGGTAGAAAGCATGTCTATAGGGCTCTAATTGTTTATTTGCTTTCCATGTCCCACTTTTGGGAATTCTCTGCACAACGTGTTGATTAACTTGTCTATTCAACTAAAACATATGACCTAGGGTTAACATGATTCCTTAACTTGCAAACGTTAGTACGTATGCCTATAAGGTCTAAAATTGGATTTGCTATGCTTAGATATCATGCATATAGGAACTCAGTGCAATGAGTAGAAATGCATGTTTCAATGCACTTCTTTCAATCACTTGACTCATATAGATACCATATCTATAGGATCTTGAATTGATTAATTAATAAGTGATATTGTTGTTGTTCTCTTCTTATTACATAGTTTGTCTAAACATCATGCCTACAGGGATAAAATGAGTATTTCTGCGTTTTCAATGGCCTCACTGCCCAGACGCAAATCATATAGAGATCATGTCTATAGGATGTTGTCACTCGTCTAGAAATCATGCCTATAGGATCTTTAATAGAATTATATGTTAAAATCAATCGATTTTTCAAGACAATGTGCCTAGAAATACTGCCTATAGGACTTTATGTCAATTTTTGAATCGTTCAATCACATAGAAATCATGCCTATAGGTCTTGAACAATTTAATACAACTTGACTCCAAGCCTGCCTATATACGGTTGCCTGCCTAACAATCTGAACATTGTTAGCATAAGTTCATAACTGTCTGCGTGCATCTGTGTCTATACGAGGAGGCAAACTTGAGCCTTTATGTGTTGATTATGTGTAGTCCTATATGTTTTTAATGCGGGCTAGTTTTTATCATTTTGAGCAACCTAAGTAAAGTCTAGAATCACCTAAATAGTAGGTCTAAAGCCTTCTGGACCATAGGCATGGGACGGTTAGTGCACACATATGATGCGACCTAGAATTGAATTAAAGCGCCTTTAAGTAACAACTTTAACATAGTAATTGGATAGCAGGAGATTATAGTCTCTGCCCGCTGAATAATATAGGCAAACCCTACCCTAAGGGAGTTGCGAAGTATTATTTATGTTATACAGGGCGCTCCTTTAGGCTAAAATAACTTAGGACCCCCTTCCCTTTATATGCTTGTTGTTCACACTTAGTCATTAAATATAGACTGGCGCAGTTGTGTCCCTATAACCTCTAAGACTTGTACCGAATTAGTTTAAATCTTATGCTGTTTTTTTTTACACTTGTTACAATAGACCCTCAAACTTCTAAATCTTTTTTTATGACCACTTAGCTTAATCATAACTCAATAATCCACATAGCGTAACCTTCGATCGGGACCTACCGCTGTGGACCTCGAAGAGCGCCTAACACCTTCTCTTTGAAGTAATTTGATCCCTTACCTGATATTTGGTGATGTAGACTAGTCAAGTAGAGTTATTTGCATATAGGTGCCCTAACGTACCTTAACAATTCTTAGGTGGCGACTCTTCTTTTTTAATACCACCTTAAAAGAGTTGTCACACGTCGAAGCCCGCTTTCGCGAGAAAAAAGGGCACGACAGTGAGTATCATTTATAGTTCTTGCTTCTTGTACCTCGCCGAGGTTAGTTAGGATACTTATTGAGTAGATGGGGTCGGTTGTACTAATGGTACACTTCTGTACCTTGCGTGCTGATCTTAGTGTTGACGTTGTTGTGTATAGCAAAGCCTGGCATCGAAGATGTACATGCGTTCCAGTTATGGCTATCACTTGTCCTTGGTAGATTTAGATTCGAATTCTGTTCATGTACATTTCAAACATATGTTATATTTATTTCATTTCAGTTTTGTAAATTTAAGTCTTAGTGGCTCATGACTTGTACTACCAGTCCTTGGGGAGTTGTGTAAAAATTTTGTTATTTCATTTTTGACTCTCATCACTTCACTATATCGTGACAAGTTTGTATCAGAGCTCTAGGTTTATAGGTTCTACGAGCCATGAGCAAATGTCCAGTAGAGCCTTGCAGATCGGTTTGATGACGTCCATACCTATCTTTGAGAGGCTACAATGCATCTAGGATAAACTTCTCATCTTTCTTTCCTTATCATGCGAATTAATTCAGCTTGAAGCGTATCTATTTGAATTCCTTCCACTCACTCGTACGCATATGTGAGTGCTCGGTATTAGTTGTGCATCGACAGCTTGTAGATTCCATAGATAAGAAGAGAGATGTGATGGTATGTTTTGGAGTTAGGCCGGTCTAGAGGACTCGAGGCCGGGTTTTGGCTGCAGCTTGGGCTTAGTGGTTTTAGTTGTGTGAGTACGTGCTTTGGACTCATATGTCTGGTTGTGCCCTTAGGAGCGGGATTGATGGCTCAGTGAGTGGTTGGATGGCTATATGATAATTGTGTTGTGACTGCGGGATGTGTTCAGATGGTTTGAATGTGATGAGAGGAGTTTGCCTGAGATGTGAAAAGGACTTTTGGATGCTCGATTTTTGTGGATGTGTTATACAGTCTGGAGTTATGAGGGTTTTGAGGGATTCTTTCATGTTATTTTATGTGTGCGATGAAGTAGATTCTCATGTCTTATTGATGAGTTTATACTCAGGAAGATTAAGTGATTGCGTAGAGGTTGTGGCTATGGTAGGGCGTAGTGTAGTGCCAATTTGAAGCTAAGTAGGTGGGTTATCTCCGGCGGGGTGGTCTACGGATGTGTGATCCTTATGATTCCTTTTCTACTAGTGGGTAATATGTGTTGCGATTTGAGTTTGGATTGGTTGATAAAGTTGACCTAACTGTCACGAGGATGACTGCGAGCTTAGTAGATTATTTGAGGTAATTTATGGTTTGTGTTGCATGAGCTTGTGAAGAATTTAGCTGAATCTCACTGTGGGATTATGGCAGTAATAGAATATGAGCATTGTGAGTTATCATATGTTTTATTCTATGGCTTTGAGACAAGTGAGGGTGTCTGTTATCGATGGTTTGATTGCATGGTTATGTGTTGTATTGGTTTCGGTCTGAGGCATACTTGTGGATCGGTTATGACTCGCAGAGGTTGGTTTTGAGGATGACTAGAGTAAGGAATTCGTGGATGCATGATGTAGTACACCTTATGGATATGTGGGAGTGTTGGGAGTGGTTTAAGGTTGCTGTTCGTGACGGATGTAATAAACTAAGAAAAGGGATTCGCTCAGTTGCTTAGATATGTGGATTACTCCTTTAGGCGTTGGTCTGCTAATGGGGCACATGTCGCTCAGCTCGTTCTGGGCAGTGCATTTGAGATTTAATAAGAGTGGACGACTCTCGAGAAGGTTCTAAAGAGTTCAAGATTCATATGTGGCATTTGAAAATTTTCCGGATTTGTATATGGCTAAGATTTAAGATTTTCATTGGATGGTGCCGGGACTTGCGGTATTTCTGTATCACTATGGATTCTACATTTCAGTATGAGGAAGGTAAATGAAACAGTTTTAGATTAATAAAAGGTCTCTTCAGAGTGGGTGTCTCGATTGTGGTGCTTAAGAGGGAATACAACAACTAAGTATTTCCCTTTGATTCATTCCCTTGATTTAAGCTTTAATCCATGATTTTAATTGAAAACCCATTTAATTCATTAAATCAAGACCTAGGATTATGTCCTAAATTGTAAAAATTGAAAATGAGTTAGAGGCATTTATTTCTTGANACGTTTATTTCTCGATTCCTTTTGGAGTTTTGTTCTCCTATGTTAGGGGAACAACATTCTTGAATTTGGTGAGTTTTGGACGAGTATTTCAGGAGTAATCGGAACCAACTAGTGTTGGTTGGACTCTTGGGTTATGAACACCCAAGAGAGATGTTTTGGCGAATTTGTTGAGCTATCATAATCTGATTGAGTCGATTTTCATTTGTGTGAGCTTGTATTGGTTCAGGCGTTACTCGGTAAGCTTGGATTCAAAATCCAAGGCGAGTCCGACGTTGACATTTTGGTTGACTTTGGGCTTTTGATTAAAGATTTGACCTTTATCGATTGGGTTTGTTTCTTTTGGCATTATTTGATGTCCTTGAGTTGCTTTTGTCTAGTTTCGAGCCGTTCGGAGGTTGATACGTGCGAGATGGCATTTATAGAGTGTTGTTTGGTTTGCATGGTATTGTTTTGTCTTGTTTTAGGTAAGTATCTTATCTAAACTTCGTTGAGGCACTAGTTTCCTGAATTGTTTGTGATAGCTACGTGCTATAGGTGTGCACATGTGTGGGGTTTGAGCCCATGTACTAACACCGGGGGTATTTAGCCATGCTCGGGTTGTGCTTAGGCTATGCAAAGCCCAGTATTGATTGTTAAGCCTTAAGCTATGATATTTCTCATATTTGTAACATTGTGTGAACTATTTAAGCCATGTTTGAGGCTACATAGAGGTTTAATCCCTGGATGAACTTGATAAATGCTATTCTATGATGGAATTGCCGATTTGAGCTACGATAGCACACTTTGCACATGCCTACACTTTAGTATATAATTTATACCAATCTAGGAGTATGATATTTGTTACTCATTCATCCCATATATGTATTCTTATTTATTTGCTCTTGTGTTATATGATTGGACTGGATGGCTGTGACCACGTCGGGCGGATTGTGTCGTTATGCCTATGACCACGCAGGGCGGATTGTGTTGTTATGCTTGTGAGCACGCCGGGCGGATTGTGTTGTTATGCCTGTGACCACGTCGGTGGATTGTGATGTTATGCCTGTGACCACGCCGGACGGATTGTGTTGTTATGCCTGTGACCATNGGGCGGATTGTGTCGTTATGCCTATGACCACGCAGGGCGGATTGTGTTGTTTTGCTTGTGACCACGCCGGGCGGATTGTGTTGTTATGCCTGTGACCACGTCGGGTGGATTGTGATGTTATGCCTGTGACCACGCCGGACGGATTGTGTTGTTATGCCTGTGACCACGCCGGACGGATTGTGTTGTTATGCCTGTGACCATGCCAGACGGATTGTGTTGTGATGCTTGTGACCACGCCGGGCATATTGTGTTGTTATTATTGTGACCACGCCGGGTGGATTGTGTTGTTATGCTTGTGATCATGTCGGGCGGATTGTGTTGTTATCCCCATGACCACACTAGCACGTGTGTTGTCCGGATCCAAATACTGATATTATGGAACGTGAGTTGTCTGTGTAGCACGTGAGTTGTCTGTGCAACTGATATTGACCTTATGACCACGCTAGATGGTTTATGATATTGAGATTGTGACCACGCCAGGCTGGTAGCACGTTGAATTGGTCATGTTTGCATATGGATATAGATCCATCCCCCAAGGGTCACCCTCTCATGTTTCTCTCTTGACGGTGGACATGTGGATTGTGAGAAACCGACGAGTTTCTGGTTGATGTGAGCTATGGGAGAGCTGGTTACTGTTATTGGATCGGGTCACACACTGCAACATGCCTTATTGGCTTATAGTTATTGGATTGGGTTGCGCGCCGCAATGGACTGTTATTTGGTTATTTCATTTCACCCTTATTTGTAATTTTCTTGATTGTTGTCTACTGTACTTGTATACTTATTGAGTACATGGGGTCGGTTGTACTCATACTACACTTCTGCACATTGCGTGCAGATCTTGGTGTTGATGCTGCTGTGTATGGCAAGGGCTATCATCGAAGATGTACCTGTGCTCCAGTTATGGCCATCACTTGTCCTTGGTTGCTTTAGATTCGAATTCTGTTCATGTACATTTCAAACATATGTTGTATTTATTTCATTTCAGTTTATTAAATCTAAGTCTTAGTAGCTCATGACGTGTACTACCAATCCTTGGCGAGTTGTATAAAAATTCAGTTATTTCATTTTTGACTCTCATCACTATCACTTTATTGTCTTCTATTGTTATTTGTCTTACCTAGAGGATTGGGTTAGGTGCCATCACGATGGGTTGCATTTTGGGTTGTGACAATATCGCCTTCGTAAAAGGATCAGCTATCATACTTCGCATAGGAATGTACTGTTAAATTATCTCTCCACTTCCTACCATGTCTCTCACAAAGTTATACTTGATGTCGATGTGTTTTGTCTTGCTCTGATACATATTTTTTGTATGCAATAGTCACTTGACCATCACAATATAGAGTCATGGGACCCCGAGAGTTCTTTGTAATATCCAAATGCTTAAAGAATCTCTTCAACCTAACAACTTCTTGTACTGCAGACGCACAACCACGAACTCAGCTTACATGGTCAAAAGGGTTGTACAGGTTTGTTTCTTACTGTTCCATGAAATAGCACTACCATTAAGTAAGAAAGCATAATCGAATGTTGATTTCTATCATTCTGGTCACCAGCCCAATCAACATTTGTATATCCTCTCAAGTATAAATCATTTTCACTATAACATAGTGAATAATCTGCAGTTCTCTTTAGGTATCTGAAAATTCTCTTCACAACTTTTCAATGTTCTCTTCTAGGATTGGATTGATACCTGATAACAAATGTTCGGGAGAGTACACATTATGGCGTACATCAAACTCCCAACAACACTTGAATATGGAACTCGAGAAATGTATTCCTGTTCATGTTTTGTCTTGGGACACATTTCAAGGCTTAAAGTTTCACCTCTCGCTATAGGAGTATCCATGGATTTGTAACAATTCATACGAAAACGCTCCAAACAATTCTTTATATAAGGTTTTTGAGATAGACTAAATAACTTTTTGGAACAATCTCTTTGAATCTTAACTCCAAGAATGTAGTCTGCCTGACCTATATCTGTCATGTCAAATTACTTTGAAATCCATGACTTGATAGTTTTCAAATGCTCCAAATTATTCCCGACCAATAAAATATTGTCCATATAAAGAGAAAGAATTACAAATATTGTAACGACCCGACCGGTTGTTTTACTTTCTAGATGCACGTTCCTCTATTTAATTCTTCTTGTATGTACGTTTATTGCTTTATGACTTGCAAAAATGGTTGGTTTTGTTTTAGAAGGGTTCGAGTTTAATCCAGAACACTTAGTTTTATAATAGTGGCCTAAAAGTTTGATTTGAGTCAACACTTTGAGTAAACGACCTTGGAACTGGGATTTGAAGGATCTAATAGGTTCGTATGACTATTTTAGACTTGGTTTTATGTGCGGATTGAGTTTCGGGTGGACCGGGAGCGTTTCGGCACTTATTGTTGAAAAGTATAGTGTTGAAGGTTTTAGAGTTTTCAAAGTTTGATTTGATGTAGACTTTGTTGTCATAGATGTGCATTTGGGATTCCAAGCCTTGGAATAGACTCGTATAGTAATTTATGAAAATTTTGGCGTCATTACAAGTTGTCTAAGTCTGATTCGTCGCGTTCAGAGTTAGTTGGAAGAAGTTTTAAGTTCAAAGGTTGATTAATTTGGTTTTGAGATGCGATTCTTGGCTTTAATATTATTTTATGTGTTCCGAGTCTTTGAGTAGGTCCGTATATGTTTATGGATATGTTGGCACATTTGGACGGGGTCCCGGGTGGCTTGGGTGAGTTTCGGACCACCCGGGGCAAGGTTGAAGTTGGCAGATTTTGCTGGTGTCAGGTGTGAATCAGGATCGTGATTGCGGAGATGGTCGCGTGATCGCGAAGAGCTATGAGGGATGTAGAAGGTTTAGTTCTTTGCAATCACGAAGAGGGCATCAGGATCGTGGTGTTTTGGCCTGGCAGTACTTCGCGTTCGCATGACAGAGGTTGCGAATGCGATGAGTTGGGGGCGAAGGCCATAGGAGTTTGCTGGTCTACGCGATCGCGTGGATGAGTCCGCGATCACGGAAGAGGAATTCTGGGGAGCTGAAGTAAAGTCTACGCGTTCGCGACATTGGGCCCGTATTCGCGATGTGTCCAGATGGGTAGCTTTCGCAATCCTCTTGCCATGTTTGCAAAGAGGAAACTGAGGGCAGAAGCAAGACTGTGCTTCGCGATTACGAGGCTTTATCCGCGATCGCGAAGGGTAACACCTGGGCAGAACATCATAAGGCTTATTTTTCGTATTGCTTATTTCGCTTGGGCGATTTGGAGCTCTTTGGAGGGTTATTTTTATCAAGCATTATAAGGTGAGTGATTTCTACCTAATGTGAATTAAATATATGCATTACGGATAGAATTTAATATATAAATTTATAGAATTATGAGATTTTTGGAAAAATCTAGGGTTTAGTAAAAATGGTATTTGACCACGAAACTGAGTATGGAATTGAGAACAAATTATATGTCCGGAATCCAGGCACGTGGGTCCGGGGTTGACTTTAATGGGCTTTCCAATTTGGGTTAGAAAATTTCTCTAATAGTTAAATTATGAACTTTTGAGCATATATTGATTGATTTATGCCTCATTTGATTAGTTTAGAGTTGCTCCGCATTGTTTTGAGGCGATTAGTGAGGTTTGAAAGCCAAGTAGAGGGCTTGGAACCGAGGTAAGTTTCTTTCCTAATCTTGTAAGAGGGAAATTATCCCCGTAGGTATTCTAATTGTTGTGTGTTACTTGTTATGGGTGCTACGTAGGCATGAGGTGACGATAGTCTGTACGTAGCTAAAATCATGTTTATGTATTGGTAGACTTAGGATTTTACCATGTCTTATTTGTATTACTTGAACTAAACTTGTTAGTTTAATTACTTAAATACATAATTGAGATTGGATTAGAAGTTATGTTAGATCGAGCCTCTTTACCGTGAGTTTTGGAGGGATACTTGATTGTTGGTGAAAATCATACTTTCTTTATGTTCCTATCCTTGTGTTGTATTTATGTGACCCGTAGTTCGGAACGTTCCTCTATTCCTATGGATCGGGCCGTACGCCTCGGCAATGCTATGAAATAGCATTATAGATCGAACTGTACGACCTCGGTAGTATATTTGAGATGCATCTATGGATGGGGCCGTACGACCTCTGTAATGTACACTATTATTATGGATCGGGCCATACGACCACGACAGAATTTGTGCGTAATATTGCTAGGAGTCGGAATATACATGAGATTTTCTTCTTTAGTTGAGACTTGAAATTTACTTGATGTTCCGTACCTGTTTGAGATAGCACATGGTATTTGAGGATTTCATATTATTATTATTATTATGTTGAAAGATCATGTTAGTTACAGTTACATGTGTTTCATGCCTGTTTATATTTTATGTGCTTTAATTATTGGACTACTAGAAGTATCGATGTCGACTTCTCGTCACTACTTCTTCGAGGTTATACCAGATACTTACTGGCTACACATTGATTTACATACTCATACTGCACTTCTGCACTAATTGTGCATGTACTCCAGTCAGTCATGCGGGCGCTCATATGCACTATCTAGAGACTTAGTGGTGAACTTCTCTCGATGCTCCGATCTGCAGCACCCGGAGTCTCCTACTTGTTATATTTATCATTTTTGTCTATTTTGTATAAGATAGTAGCTATAGTAGTTTGTGTATTATACTAGATTGTTCGTGCACTTATGACGCCGAATTTTTGGAAATATCTAGCAGGTGATTATGGTTTCACTTAATATTATCATCATTTCGTTTTATGTTTCATTTATACCTTATGTCTTAGTGAGAACGTAAGTATGTCTCTATGGTTTCTTCACTTAACTTCATTTACTTATGAAACACATGATTTTAAGAGTATAAGAACACACAATTAAGTTGATGGTTCACCATTGGCTTGTGTAACGGTGACGTAGAGCACCATTACACCCTTTGGTGGGAAATGGGAGCTTGATATCAAAGCATTAGGTTCACATAGGTCTCATGAGTCATGAGCAGGCCTAGTAGAGTCTTGCGGATCGGTACAAAGACGTCTGTACTTATCTGCGAGAGGCTATAGAGTGTTAGGTCATTTCCTTTTGTGGAGTCGGTGTTGTGCAAAGTATCTTTCTTTTATTCTGTCATAGATGTTGAGAAGGCGTGCGATGTCATTACTCGGCGGCACATGTGTAGCTAGAGGACGAGGACATCCTAGAGTTTCTCCTGTAGTACCACTAGTAGATCCGGTGGAGGATCCTGTTATTGAGGAGTAGGATGAGGCACTTGCAGTCGAGCCAGCCCCAATAGATTTTATGACCGCACCGGTCTTTCAGGAGGTCATGGGCCGTATGTTGCGGATATGGATTCTACGACTTAGGCTGGACTATTCCCAGCAAATCCGGCCACATCTCAGGCGGGAGAAAGAGCACAAACCCCTATCGCTCATGTGCTCAGGGCACGCTACTACTGTGTATTAGACCACAGGTGTGCTGCCTGTGAGAGGGGTTCAGCCGGTTGCAGCGATTAGAGTAGAGACTATACCGGTCACGACCATTGAGAAGCAAAAGCGATTGGATAGATGGACTAAGCTTCATCCTCCTGTCTTTCGTGATGAGCAGTAAGAGGACCCATATGATTTCATTGACCGTTGAAGGGAGAGGCTACATAATACGGGGGTAGTGGAGTCCAATGGGGTGGACTTCACAACATTTCAGGTAGAGGAGAAGGCCCGCAAATAGTGGTAGTCTTATCTCTAGAGCAAGCCAGAAGATTCACCTTCCTTGGCTTGGGATCAGTTCACACACCTCTTCTTGGAGAGGTATATTCG
>AWOL01S0203609.1:0-12734 GCA_000715115.1 Nicotiana otophora
TTAATATGAAATTATAAGACAACAAGCATATAATAATTATGATTTAATCATGAAACAGACAATATCAAATAGCAAATTAATTATAGAAACAGACAATGCGAAATTTCAAATAACAATTAAGACACATAATTCAAGTAGCATGTAACAATCAATGCAAGAATTCAAGAGTTATTATTTGACAAAGGATAGGAGAGAAATAATTATTATAATAATTAATTTATGATTTAAAATATTTTATAATTTTTTAAGTACGCAGGCAAACAATTAATTTGATGACGTATAGACACTCGTCACCTCGCCTATACGTTGTTCACATGCAATTCACATAACAAATAAATTAAGGGTTCTATTCTCTCAAGTCAAGGTTAACCACGACACTTACCTCGTTTTGCAAATTCCAATCAATTATTCAACCACAGCTTTTCCTTTTAAATTTGTCTCCGAAAGCTTCAAATCTATTCACAAACAATTCGATATATTCAATACTAATCATAGGAATTAATTCCATATGAATTTATAATTTTTCTGGATAAAAATCCAAAATTGATTTAAATATTTGACAGTGAGATCCACGTCTAAAATCCCGAAAAAATGAGTTCAACCATACAAAAATTGTCCAATTCTGATATCAAATGGACCTTCAAATCAAAATTTCTCATTTTTGGAAGATTTTAGAAAAATCTGATTTTTCTTCCATAAATTCACGGATTCATAATATAAACGAGTATGGAATCATGAAATATAATCAATATAGGATAAGAAACACTTACCCCAATGTTTTCCGTGAAAATCGCCCAAATATTCGCCTTAACCGAGCTCAAAATGACCTAAATGAGTAAAAATGCCGGACTCTTCAATATATACACTCCCCAGGAATTTCCGCACCTATGATGCCTAGGCTCGCACATGCGAGAAAAATCTCACATCTGCGAAATGGGGATTCCAGGTAAGGCCTCGTACCTGCGGAAGAAAAATGCACACATTCGCTGCCTTCGCTTCTGTGATCATTTGGTTTGCTTCTGCGATCGAAGGCTCGCTTCTGCGAGCTCGCACATGCGAGAAAAAATTGTAATTCCAATTCTTGATTCGATTTCAATCCGTATCACTCTCGGGGTACTCGGGACCCCATACGAATATACCAACAAGTCCAATAACATAATACGGACTCACTCAGGTTCTCGTATCACGTCAAACAATGCTGAAATTATAATTCACACCCCGATTTGAACTTTGAGTTTTAAAACTTTTTAATTTACAAATCTCGTGCCGAAACATGTTAAATGAATCCAGAATGACTTCAAATTTGGCACACAAGTCATAAATGACATAACGGAGCTGTTAAAATTTCCAGAATCTGATTCCGACTCCGATATCGAAAAGTCAACCCCGTGATCAAACTAGAAAATCTTTAGCCTTTAAAGTACTAGTTTCCGTTAAATGGTCATAACTTGAGCTAGGGACCTTCAAATTAAATTGCGGGCATACGCCCAAGTCCCAAATCACGATCCGGAGCTACCGAAACTGTCAAAACACTGATCTGGGTCCGTTTGCTCAAAATGTTGACGAAAGTAAACTCAGTTGAGTTTTAAAGCTCTATTTCACATTTTAATCCATTTTTCACATAAAAACTTTCCTGAAAATTTTATGGACTGTGCACGCAAGTCGAGGAATGATAAATGGTACTTTTCGAGGTTTTAGAACATAGAATTACTTATTAAATTTAAAGATAATACTTTGGGTCATTACAACTTGAAACTTGAATGTCATAACATGACACGTGAAGTACTAGGTGTACAACCGCTAATTCTGGTGGCAACTCCAACTCATAAGCNGCGCTGCCTTCGCTTCTGTGATCATTTGGTTTGCTTCTGCGATCGAAGGCTCGCTTCTGCGAGCTCGCACATGCGAGAAAAAATTATAATTCCAATTCTTGATTCGATTTCAATCCGTATCACTCTCGGGGTACTCGGGACCCCATACGAATATACCAACAAGTCCAATAATATAATACGGACTCACTCAGGTTCTCGTATCACGTCAAACAATGCTGGAATTATAATTCACACCCCGATTTGAACTTTGAGTTTTAAACTTTTTAATTTACAAATCTCGTGCCGAAACATGTTAAATGAATCCAGAATGACTTCAAATTNCACTCAGGTTCTCGTATCACGTCAAACAATGCTGAAATTATAATTCACACCCCGATTTGAACTTTGAGTTTTAAAACTTTTTAATTTACAAATCTCGTGCCGAAACATGTTAAATGAATCCAGAATGACTTCAAATTTGGCACACAAGTCATAAATAACATAACGGAGCTGTTAAAATTTCCAGAATCTGATTCCGACTCCGATATCGAAAAGTCAACCCCGTGATCAAACTAGAAAATCTTTAGCCTTTAAAGTACTAGTTTCCGTTAAATGGTCATAACTTGAGCTAGGGACCTTCAAATTAAATTGCGGGCATACGCCCAAGTCCCAAATCACGATCCGGAGCTACCGAAACTGTCAAAACACTGATCTGGGTCCGTTTGCTCAAAATGTTGACGAAAGTAAACTCAGTTGAGTTTTAAAGCTCTATTTCACATTTTAATCCATTTTTCACATAAAAACTTTCCTGAAAATTTTATGGACTGTGCACGCAAGTCGAGGAATGATAAATGGTACTTTTCGAGGTTTTAGAACATAGAATTACTTATTAAATTTAAAGATAATACTTTGGGTCATTACAACTTGAAACTTGAATGTCATAACATGACACGTGAAGTACTAGGTGTACAACCGCTAATTCTGGTGGCAACTCCAACTCATAAGCTATTTGTCTGATCTTTCGCAATATTCTATATGGACCAATATAGCGGGGACTAAGCTTCCCCTTATTCCCAAATCTCATAACGCCTTTCATAGGCGAAACTTTCAGAAGCACCCAATCATTAAGTTGGAACTCTAAGTCGCTACGCCGCACGTCCGAATAGGACTTTTGGTGACTCTAAGCCGTCTTCAAATGCTCTTGAATCAACTTGACTTTCTCTATAGCCCGATAGACCAAATATGGTCCCAACAACTCTGCTTCGCTAACTTTGAACCAACCAATTGGCGATCTACACCTTTACCCATACAGAGCTTCGTACGATGCCATCTTGATACTAGAATGGTAGCTTTTATAATTAGAAAACTCAATGAGAGGTATGCGATCATCCCAATTACCTTTAACATCAAGGACATATCCTCAAGTGTCTGAATAATGCACTCTGCCTTTCCATCTTTCTGTGGATGAAAATCTATGCTGGGGTTTACTCTTATGCCTAATCTTTTCTGAAAGGATTTCTAAAAGTTCATTGTAAACTGAGCACCACGGTCCGAAATGATGGACAACGGAATCCCATGCAATCAGATGATTTCCTGAATGTACAACTTGGCATAATCTTTTGCTGAATCTGTGGTCTTTACTGGCAAGAAGTGCGCTGACTTAGTAAGTCGATCTACAATCACCTAATCAAATTATGATTTAAAAATGAGTGAGATAATCTTGTTATAAATTCCATATTTACCATCTCCACTCAAGAATATTTGTATTATGTGGTAAAACACTGGGCTTTCTGCAGCTCGAATTTCACTTGCTAATAATTCGGACACTTAGCCACAAAGTCTACGACGTTCATTTTCATGACGTTCCACCAATAAATCTCCTTAAGACCATGATACATCTTTGTGGAACCAGAGTAAATAGAATACCTTAAATTTTGGGCTTCAGACATAATCCGCTCTCTGAGCCTATCTATATCCGGAATACACAGTCCATCTTGGTACCTCAAAGTACCATCATCTCCCCGTTGTACAAAAGCCATTATCTTATGCTTGTGAATCATATCTTTCACATGCAACAAGTAGGGATCATCAAACTGTTTCTCCTTAACTTCGGCTGCTAAGGAAGAACAAGTCTTGTTCTAGACAACAACTCCACCATGTTCGGTGTTCGAAAGTCGAAATCCTAGCTTGGTTAAGTGTTGAACTTCTTTCACCATAGTTGTCTTGTCTTCCTCAATCATGAGCTATACTTCCCATACTTGATTATCTTTTTAAGGTACTTCCTAAAACTACTTATAGCACTATTGTGAGCTAAGTCTTTGACCAATACTCCGAAGATTAGAGTCTCGTGCATTAGCACTACTCTCGTGATACATAATTTGGCATGATTTTATAGTTTTTTTTTATATTCCATTCTAACTATGCGGGTTTCAAATCTCCAACTAGACTTACTAATCATTATCACATCTCCCCCTTAGACCAAAGGTTAAGGTCTTGTACTTGCGGATCCTTCTCTTTTGTTGGGATCCAAATAACCTTTCTTATCGTCTGCAATTCTTTGTACTTTACGTCAGTGACGACTCATCTTCCAACTTACTTTTGAGCAATCTTTCTTACTAGAAAAACTAAATTACTTACATAAAGAGAAAGCTGATGTATTCACAACTATCATATACAATATTAATGATTTAACTCTGCTCACACTGTCAATCTTGGGGAAACCCTTTTTCGATAACTCTTAAATATTATTCTTCTGTAGTTTGCTCTCTTATTGCTAGCTAATATTTTTTTCTTTCCACTATCACTGAACTTTGGGTTTAACTTAAACTCTTTGGGTTCTAACATGTGTTCTGTATTTCAAATTGTCATCCACTCATTAGAGTTAACCTGGCTAAGTAAATCAAATCGTACCTCTACTAGATTTGCTGAAATTGCTAATTCACTGTATCTACTCAAAACTTACTTGCTATTCCTTTACTAACCGCATGCTAGCATCATATTTTCTTATTCCGCTTTGAATAACTAAAGTGAAGCATGAGGTTATTTCTAATTTCCCTCACCATCCGACCCTATTCTACGGTCACATACTAACGTTTTTTTTTAACTATGTACATGGATCACAATTAGGAAAATTTCAACTATCTTACACGAAATTGGAATATTTTCACACTTAAGGAAAGTTCATCTGTATTTAACGAAATTGGAATATCTAGCCCCAAACTTTCTATACACTTCAAAATCAGATCACACTATAAACATCTGGGTTAAACGCTTAGTCACATAACCTAAGGGGGAATTGTCATGTCTTTTATCTCACAATAATAGCTGCTTCTCATAGTAATTCACTAACGTGGTACTTTCTAATTCTGATTTGAATAAATCTGAATAATTTAAAATCATTCCCAGAAATTCAATATCGGCTGCTCTTGGTTCTCATTTCGTATATCATATCTTCTTAGTAATATGCACGAGTTGAACGAAAAACACACCTTTCTGACTCCTAGGTATTTTGCCCTTAGGATCTTTTCTGTCCAAAACTATAGTGATCAATTCTGTGCCGGCTGCGGTTAAATTCTTAACCTGTTATACCATGGGGTCTGACATCTGAACTATCATCCAACCTGTGTCTCCATTTACAAGAATTAAAAATGAAATTGTTTCATGAGGTAAAACACATATGGCTATAGTACCATACACAAACTTGTCCTTCAGAGTATACCACCATCTGATAAATCACTTCATGCACCGTCCGATGAGTCTTGGGTCTTAATACGGACCTAAAATATGCGAAGATTTCGCTATTGTCACTGTCACTTACATTTTCGTTTAGCACCCGTAGGCATCACTATATACTCACAAGTCACCAGAATTTGGATACACTGAAAATTAGAGATCTGGTAATTGAATACTGGCATACTAAATAACCACAAACCTGCTAACCGAAAGCCTGTATAACTGGTAATTGAGGTAAACTGATAACCATAAAACATGATAACTGTTTTTGTACTTTCTGATAAGGTTATTCTCTAATCTATACTACTATCCATTGCATCCCACTTTCAACATCCTCTCAAGTCTCATTTGTTACCAACCAGTACTCCATAGTTATACCCCAATGGGCAAATCATTCTTTCTAGAACCTTGGGTTTTTCTTGCCCGTCGCTTGGGCATTCGATACATTTGGAATTCGATAGAAAGACAAGGTTACCTATTTCTCTAAGCTTCATGGCACGATCTAGAGTAGAAAGAAATGAGACAATCCTAAATGTCTTGGTAGTTAACTGTTTATATGAGTGGCCGACACACACATATAAAGGAAACTCCACTGGACACGGTTTCATAGATTCCCTAGGACTCTTGAACCTAGTGCTCTGATACCAAGCTTTATCACACCCCAAACCTAGGCCTGGATATAACACGACACCCGATGCCTGACTACATGTGACCGAGCGAACCAACTGGCAGTCTGAATCAACATGTGATATCATACCATACTGAATACGGAAGATAAACTAGCACATGCTGATATACTGAAAGTCTGAATGATATAAATCAAGTGCAAAAATACTAATACTAATTTGAAACATATCTTTAGCCAACATAGCTTAACATGAAAATTCGGTGACTCTATCTAATTGTTACTCTAGTCTATGAAGCCTCTAATGAAGTACTGAAAGCACTGACTGTCTGAAAATACTGAAGACTGTAAGGTAATGATAATGTCCCGAAAGAACTAGGGATTACCAAATAGTTGGTATGAGAATTCTAGCGCTCTAAATCGTCAACCTGTAAACCATTACTTGCATCGTGAGGTGCATGCTCCGAGCAAAAGGGACGTCAGTACATTTGAATTGCACTGGTATATAAAGCAACTAAAAGACAGAACTGTAAATGCTGAAACTGAATCTAAACTGATAACTGATACTGATAACTGATAGCTGAACTGATAGCTGATAAATAAACTGAATAAATAAAGTAAGGATATGAATACTCCCTCTTCTGAATGATGAACCACATGTTTATCTGAATAAATAGACTGCGGCCTCAGGCCCAATATATATGTGCACAAACTGCGGCTTAGGGCCCAAGTATACGAATACATAACTGCGGCCTTAGGCCCAAAGATGCATAACGCATTAACTGCGGCCTCAGGACCAAATATGTGTAAAATATTAACTGCGACCACATGCCCAAATATGCATAAAGCATTAACTATGGCCTCAACCCCAAATATAAGGGTTCAACATTCAGGGATTTAAAATCAGGAACTGAGAATCATACTGCAATACATGATACTGAAATATTGAATCATATTGAGTTACATGATACCAGAATGCTGAATAGAACTAGATTAAGATATGTATTCATGAATTGATTATGAAAATTGAAACTTCAACTGTTTATGACATGCTGAGTAATCTAGACTGAGACTTATGGACATCAAACCCAAGTCTATATTGATTACGCGTTGATTTAACAACGTTCAGAATGAAAGTCATGAATGAATTACGAAGCTAGAGAATAGAAATTTTACAACTATTCAAGGAACTAGGCTTAACTATATTTCTGAGACAATTAGTAACGTCGTAAATAAAACATAGTGTAGGGAGAATCACTAACATTCCCAAACATAGAGAGTTAGTCTCACATACCTTAACTTCCTGCTCTTAAGCGTAACACAATATTCGCCAACCCTTTCAACTTTAATCTATATCAATACGAGTCAAATGAATTCCATATTAGCAATAATATTCATGTTTTGGTCACTTAGGCATTTTATCAAATATTTGGTGGGTATAAAGCTTCATATCCCTCATTAATGGTGTTTCTACACCCAACAACCCATTATCTTGCTCCTAAATAAATTCAAAAATGTCAAATTGTTATAATCAATATCACTGTTCATCACCCATATGATAAACAACACCCTTAATCAAAAATCAATAACCAACAACACAAATCTATAACCGTTCATGCTTTTCTATCAAACTCATCAACTCATATCTAATGAACTTAGAGTCTATAATCATTTAGCCAATGCTATAATCAATTAAAGGGTGAAGATATTACCTTTTGACGTTCAATGCTCTTGAATTCGAGTTCTAGGGTTTCTTTTCTCAACCATGATGTTCCAATCGAATATCTAATAATTTAAAGGGTTTACCCATGTTAATAAGGTGTTGGGGAATTGAAATTAATTTAGAATCATCATTAGAACTCATCTTAGATGGTGGAGGGACCTTTGAGGAGTTAGGTTCTTGAGAGCTTCCCTCTCTAGATCAAGTTTTTGTGTTTTGTGGGGGACGAGGTAGGGCTTATAAAATGACCCCCCGGGTGCACTCCCAAGCACCTGAAGGCCCAACTGCGTACCCGGATGCACAGCAGGGCAGTAGAACCGCCACAAGTCCACGGCCGCGCACGAGACCATTTGGGCGCGCATACGTTTTGCACATAACTTGTGTTATGTGCATTGTCCAGTAAAATGCGCATAACGTTTTGTGTAGAGATCTGTTTTGGCTCTAATATATATCGTTGGAAAGCTATTTTAAAGGTATAAAACTTTCATGTTTTTGGTTTTCTCCAATTTCTAACATAAATCTATGAAATCAGGATGGAAGACAGACCTTCCATAAACTTAGTCAATTTTATCGAATCGTATGCACCTCACTCTCCGTCTCGATTCCAAATGAATATTTCCACCCATACTCATCCAGATAGGACTTCATATGTCAAAAATATAACATTAATATTCATTTAACATGTCCACACCTAGTCTAAATTTACAGAGTGTTACATTATCTCCCTTTTGGGATCATTCGTCCTCGAATGATTGTCCTGACTGTAACTACGGCTAGCATTGGACCTTAAACGCGTCTGGTGGAAACATGTGAACACTGAACTTTCATGAACACTTGCATACTAAACTGAATGAATACATGATTACTGAATTGCTGAGATACTGAACTGAATCACTACTGCACTAACTGGATGTTGAGCTGACTGAATACTGAAAGACATGGAGATTATAATATAAGGTCTGAATGAAAAGGTAACTTACCTTTAACATTTCTCCAAAACACCCTCCAACTATCATAGCATAACACAAGCCTCACATGGAATCATAATGCGCATAACATGAAATATATACGTGAATACTGAACTAACATGGATATATGAATATTGAACTGGCACGAATATTTGAGTACTGAACGGACATCAATATATGAGTACTAAGATGGCATGAATATCTGAGTACTGGACTGACATGAGTATCTGAGTATTGAACTGACATGAGTATCTGAGTACTAAACTGACATGAGTATCTGAGTACTGGAAACTTGAATGTCATAACATGACACGTGAAGTACTGTGTGTACAATCGCTAATTCTGGTGGCAACTCAACTCATAAGCTATTTGTCCGATATTTCGCAGGATTCTATATGGCCCAATATAGCGGGGTCAAAGCTTCTCCTTCTTCCCAAATCTCATAACGCCTTTCATAGGCGAAATTTTTAGAAATACCCAATCATTAACTTAGAACTCTAAGTCTCTATGCCGCACATCCGAATAGGACCTTTGGCGACTCTAAGCTGTCTTCAAATGTTCTTGAATTAACTTGACTTTATCTATGGCCTGATAGATCAAATATGGTCCCAACAACTCTGCTTCGCCAACTTTGAACCAACCAATTGGCGATCTACACCTTCATCCATACAGAGCTTCGTACGATGCCATCTTGATACTATAACAGTAGCTGTTATTATTAGAAAACTCAATGAGAGGTATGTGATCATCCCAATTACCTTTAATATTAAGGACATATCCTCAAGTGTCTGAATAATGCACTCTGCCTGGCCATATTTCTGAGGATGAAAATCTATGTTGGGGTTTACTCTTATGCCTAATATTTTCTGAAAGGTCTTCTAAAAGTTCATTGTGCACTGAGCACCATGGTCCGAAATGATGGAAAACGGAGTCCCATGCAATCAGATGATTTTCTGAATGTACAATTTGGCATACTCTTCTGCTGAATCTGTGGTCTTTACTAGCAAGGAGTGCGCTGACTTGGTAAGTCGATCTACAATCACCTAATCAAATCATGTTTTCAAAATGAATGAGATAATCTTGTTATAAATTCCATATTTACCATCTCCAACCAAGAATATGTGTATTATGTGGTAAAACACTCGGCATTCTGCTGCTCGACTTTCACTTGCTAACAATTTGGACACTTGGCCACAAAGTCTACAATGTTCATTTTCATGCCGTTCCACATATAAATCTCCTTAAGATCATGATATATCTTTATGGAACCTGAGTAAATAGAATACCTGGAATTCATGGCTTCATACATAATCCACTCTCTGAGCCAATCTATATCCGGAATACACAGTCCATCTTGGTTCCTCAAAGTACCATCATCTTTCCCTTGTACAAAAGCCATTATCTTATGCTTGTGAATCATATCTTTCACCTGTAACAAGTAAGGATCATCAAACTGTTTCTCCTTCACTTCGGCTACTAAGGAGGAACAAGTTTTGTTTTGGACAACAACTCCACCATCTTCGGTGTCCGAAAGTCGAAATCCTAGCTTGGCTAAGTGTTGAACTTCTTTCACCATAGTTCTCTTGTCTGCCTCAATCATGAGCTATACTTCCCATACTTGATTATCTTTTTAAGGTACTTCCTAAAAATACTTATAGCGCTATTGTGAGCTAAGTCTTTGACCAGTACTCTGAAGATTAGAATCTCGTACACGGGCACTACCCTCGTGATACATAACTGGCCTGATTTTATAGTTTTTTTTATATCCCATGCTAACTATGCGTGTTTCAAATCTCCAACTAGACTTATTAACCATTATCACATCTCCCTCTTAGACCAAAGGTTAAGGTCTTGTACTTGGAGATCCTTCTCTCTTGTTGGGATCCAAATCACTTTTCTTATCTTCTGCAATTCTTTGCACTTTACGCCAGTGACGACTCATCTTCCAACTTACTTCTGAGTAATCGTTTTTACTAGAAAAACTAAATTACTTACATAAACAGAAAGCTAATGTATTCACATCTATCATATACAATTTTAATGATTTAACTCCGCTCACACTGTCAATCTTGGGGAAATCCCTTTTCGATAACTTTTAAAGGTTATTCTTCTGTAGTTTGCTCTCTTACTGCTAGCCGAATAAATTTATATATGAAAGTTTAAAACTAATAAAGCCTTAAGTTTTTTTTCTTGGGTCTTGGCATTATGGAAATTAATGGCTACAAGTAATCAAATAATTAATATCCAAAGTCCCAACTTCCATACTTATTCTACTATTCATATCAAAACTAAATTAGTTCTAACATCTTGAGTAGCAAACCACTAGTTATTCCATTGATCTTCATTAGCAAGCCATAAGGTATTGGATATTTTTTCTCTGATATGATTTAGAGTTTTTTTAGTAAAGAAGAAATTTGCATTATTCTTCCTAAGAAAAATAAGAATTGGTGGAAAAGTTTGTTGAAAGCCGGTCGAGAAATTGATACACAAAATTTTGAGAATAAATGGAGGATTTTGACACAAAGAGTATGGAAACCGTGGAAAAGATGTATTTTTGGCTAGTTATGGCATTCACTTATTTTAGGTTGTAGTAAATTCAATCTATTTTTGGCGGAATGTAATGGTTTTTAAATTTGAGTTGAAGGAAATTGAATTTTAGTCAAGATTATTCTTTATTTGATTGGGTTTCTAAATTGTTTTTTTATTCGTACCATATTTCCTATCCTTAGATTTTATACTGTTGTTTCTGTTGTTTCGATTATCCTATTATCTTGACGTTGTTTACTGTCGCTTTTTCATGACTTTTTCACTACTATATTTATTTTAAACATTGTTGTTATCGTGCCTTGCATGAGTCGAGGGTTTAACAGAAACAATCTCTCTACCTTCGTAAGGTAGGGGTAAGGCTGCTAAATACCACCCTCCTTAAAGGCTCAGAACTCGCTTGTTAAATTATACTGAATTTGTTATTGTATATTTCACATAAAGCAATAATATTAAGCCTGCTAAAACCAAACAAAGGCAAAGGCCTTGACATGGACAATTATTCATGGGGTCAATCACTTGAAGAAGTTACCATAAAAATCCTAGTACCACCTGGTACAACGTCAGAAACTGTAATTTTCAGAATTTTGAACAATACTTCTCTCATAGTTGGACGATTTTTTTAAAAGTATAGTACTCTCTTTGTTTTAATTTATGTTAATTTATTTGACTAAGCACAAATCTTAAGAAAAAAAAGAAAAGACTTTTGAACTTGTAGTATAGAATGAGACACATATATTTTGTGTAATTATAAATCGTCGCGTAAAGATAAAATCCATAGAGATCATTTTATTTTAAGAAAATAGGTTCACACAAATTAAAACGAAGAGAGTATTAATAGATGGTGAACTTTTCAAGACAGTAAAAGCAGATAAATGTAGTTGCGGTATAGTAGACAACCATAAAAAAGAAATCACAATTCGTCTTGTTAAGAAAAATAAGATTTGGTGGAATAGTTTGTTCAAGGGTGGTCCCTAAATTGACACACTAAATTTTTGAGCCATAGCCTCGTAAACTTTGGAGGATTTGGACATAGATACAAGATACTACTATGCTCTAAAAAGTTTGTACTCACTCCGTTTCAATTTAGATACGATAGTTTGACTCGGCACGGAGTTTAAGAGAAAATAGAGAGATATTTGAAACTTGTGGTCTTAAAAGCTTAAGGAGTAAAAGTTTTGTAGGGCCATAATATTTGTGTGGTTATAAAAACTTCTCATTAAGGGTAAAAATAGTAAAAGTTGAATTGTTTCCAATTATAGAAATGTGTTATTCTTTTTTAAACGCACTAATAAAGAAAATGTGTCATCTAAATTGAAACGGAGGGAGTATCT
>AWOL01S0203618.1:0-10635 GCA_000715115.1 Nicotiana otophora
GAGGAAACCAGCCGGTAATGACGGAAATGAACGAGGTGACTGTTTCCAGCAGCAAAGGGAAAGGTCCAACAAAAAGAAATTACAGAAACCGATGCCTTCTCCCTTTTTGAATGAAGACGATAAAAGCGAGGATTCATCGGAATCCTATAATATTCCCGAGATACTTTCAGTTACCATAATAGACGGATGTGACCAAGTCGACCACAGAAAAACTTGAGCAAGTGNTAATGACGCTTTTGTAATCTCTCTAATTGTTTTAGATTTCAAAACTAAACGTGGTTTGGTTGACCCGGGAAGTTCAGCCAAAATAATACAATGGAGAGTTATAGAGCAAGCAAAGTTAATTGGGAATATCGTTCAGGTGACAAAACTCTTAGCTATCTTCATCTTGACAAGCGTGACAACCCGAGGAGAGATTTTACTGACCACACATGCCAAAGAAGTAACGAAGACCACTTTATTTGAAGTGGTGGATGGCGATATGGGTTATAATTTAATCCTCGAAAGGTCGTGGATAGACGAGATGAAGGTTGTACCCTCAACATATCACCAGTCGTTGAAATTTTCGATGCCGGAGGAAATCAAGAAAATAAGAGGAAACCAGCCGGTAATGACGGAAATGAACGAGGTGACTGTTTCCAGCAGCAAAGGGAAAGGTCCAACAAAAAGAAATTACAGAAACCGATGCCTTCTCCCTTTTTTGAATGAAGACGATAAAAGCGAGGATTCATCGGAATCCTATAATATTCCCGAGATACTTTCAGTTACCATAATAGACGGATGTGACCAAGTCGACCACAGAAAAACTTGAGCAAGTGGCCTTGTTCAAAGAGTTTTTGGAAAGGAAGTTTCATCTGGGAACAGGGTTAAATACCGAGCTTAGGTTAGAATTTACAAATTTTCTTAAAGCTAACATTGGCTGGTTTGCATGGTCGCACTCGGATATGACATGTATCCTATTGGAGGTAGCGGTCCACAAGCTAAGTCTGGATCCAAACTTTCCACCAGTAAGGCAAAAGAAACGCCCGAAAGCGGAGGTCAGGAACATGTTTGTTAAAAAAGAAGTAACCTGACTACTCAATATTGGTTCAATTCGGATGGTAAAGTATCTAGAATGGTTAGCCAACGTAGTTGTAGTACCTAAAAAGAATAACAAATTTAGGATTTGCGTAGACTATAAAGATTTAAATAAGGTGTGCCCTAAAGACTCATTCTCGTTGCCAAACATTGGTCAAAGGATTGATGCGACGGCCGAACACGAGCTAATGAGTTTCCTTGATGCTTACTCCAGGTACAATCAAATCAAGATGAATCTGGAGGATCAGGAAAAAACTTCTTTCATAACAAACTTTGGCACATATTGCTATAATGTGATGCCTTTTGGGCTTAAGAACGCCGGAGCCACCTATCAAAGGCTTGTTAATAAAATGTTTAAGGATCTGATAGGCTAAACAATGGAAATGTATATTGATGACATGTTAGTCGAGTATTTAAATGTATGAGATCATTTGAAACACCTCCAAGAGACTTTTGACATTCTGAGGAAGCATAACATGAAACTCAACCCAGAGAAATGCGTGTTCGGGGTTAGTTCTGATAAGTTTTGGGATTCCTAGTCTCGCAATGAGGGATCAAGGTAAATCCAGACAAAATCAAAGCTATCGAGGAAATTCCGGGCTAATTGACAAGTGTGAAGGAAGTACAGAGGCTAACCGGAAGATTGGCGTCTCTAAACAGATTCATTTCAAGATTCTCAGAGAAGTTCCATCACTTCTTTTTACTTCTGAAAAAGAAGAACGATTTTGAATGGACTTCGGAATGCCAACGGGCATTGAAAGACCTAAAAAGGTACTTGTCTAGCCCACTGTTACTTTCAAAACCAGGGGAAGGCGAGCAGTTGTTAATATATCCAGCAGTCTCAGAAGTAGTAGTAAGTTTCATTTTGGTCCGAGAGGAAGAAGGTATGCAATTTAATGTTTATTATCTTAATAAAATATTGTCGGTAGAGGAGACTCATTATCCGCACCTCAAAAAGATGGCCTTAGCTCTCGTAGTTGCCTCCCTATAGCCGTTGTCACAACATTTCCCTTTAGGAATGTCCTTCACAAGCCTAAGTTGTCAGGCCGTTTGGCTAAATGGACAGTCAAAAATATCGAATTCGATGTTGAGTACAAACCCGGTACTACAATCAAGTCACAAGTTTTGGCCGATTTCAGTCACGGGTTAATGCCTTTGGCTGCTAAAGAAGCAGTGTTGGTGTTGTATATGGCATCGGGAGTTTGGACCTTGTTTACAGATGGAGCATCCAATGTAAAAGGGTCCGGTCTCGGGGTAGTTCTAATCACTCCCTCGGGGGAAACTTTGAGGCAGGCCATTAAAATTGCTTTGTTAACTAACAATGAAGCCGATTATGAGGCTTTGGTTGCAGAACTGGAACTAGTCCGGGAACTAGGCTCCGAGTTCATCGAAGTGAAATGCGACTGCCAGCTAATAGTAAATCAAGTGTATGGGATTTTCAACACAAAGAAAGAACGCATGCAACAATATTTGAAATAGTTTCAGGCATTGCTTGCACGATTTAGGGAATGGACAAACATCCATATTCAAAGGGAAGAGAATGTGGAAGATGATGCATTGGGTAATTTGGGGTCATCCACGAAAATGAAAGGATCTAATTCTAGTACGGTCGTCCAACTTCTATATTTGGTGTTGGGCGTGGATGGCTACTGCGAGGCAAATTCGACCAACTTGGTCTGGGACTGGAGGAATGAATTCATCGAGTATCTCCGGCATGGTAAATTACCCGAGGACCTAAAGGCGTCCCGGTAACTACGGACCAAAGTAACTCGCTACTGCCTCGTAAATGAGCAGTTATATAGGAGGTCGTTCCAAGGACCATTATCCAAGTGTCTATGGGCCTCGGAGGCAGACTACGTGATGAGGGAAGTCCACGAAGGAGTTTCCGGGAATCATTCTGGTGTAGATTCGTTAGTGCTAAAGTTGATCTGGGCAGTTTATTATTGGCCGCGGATGGAACATGATACAAAGGCATTCGTTCAAAACTGTGACAAATGTCAACACCATGTGCACTTGGTGCACCAATTAGCAGAACTTATGCATCTGTTGGTGTCCCCGTGGCCATTAATGAAATGGGGGATGGAGATAGTTGGTCCTCTACCACCGGGCCCCGTAAAGGTAAGATTTCTTTAGTTTTAACAGATTGTTTCACTAAAGGGGTTGAATCAAGTCCTAATCAAAAGATAGGTTAATGTGAAGTGGTCGACTTCATATGGGACCACAAAATATGCCGATTTGGAATACCGAAAGAAACCGCTTGTGACAACGGGCCACAGTTTGTAGGTTCAAAAGTCACAAAGTTATTGGAAGGGTTAAAAATCAAGAGAATTACGTCTTCACCGTACCACCAAAGTGCTAACGGATTGGCAGAATTAACCAACAAGGTAATTATTCAGAAGCTTAAGAAGAAGTTAGAAGATGCTAAGGGAAAAGTGGCCCGATGAGCTACCGGGAGTACTATGGGCATAACGGACAATGGCAAAGTCGAGCATGGGAGAAACACCCTTCTTACTCGTGTACGGCGCGGAGGCTCATATACCGGTAGAAGTGGGGGAGACGCCTTTAAAGTTTTTCCGAGCAAACAAAGAGAAAAACAACAAAGCATTGCTGGTGAAGCTGGACTTGCTCGATGAACACCGGGACTTGGCGTACGCAAGGATGATGGCTCAACTGCAAAGAATGGAAAGATATTATAATCGCAGGGCCAATCTCTGCTATTTCAAAGTAGGAAATTTGGTGTTGAGGAAGGTGACTCAGAGCACTCAGGAAGTCAACGCCAGGAAACCGGGACTAGTATGTGAAGGTCCTTACCGGGTTTCAGCTATCATCGGTAAGGGATCACATGAGTTGAAAAATCAAGATGGAGTCAAATTACCTAGTAATTGGAACGTGACTCACCTCAAAAGGTTTTATTGATGACGGTTCCTGTCAATACTGAATGTATGTGATGCACTATTTTTCCCTTCGACCGGTTTTTGTCCCAATCGGATTTTTCTATTAAGGTTTTTAACGAGGCAGCAACGAAAAGCATACTACGAAATAAGCATTATCAGCAAAGTCAAGATCTTTAAATATCAAGGCACTAAAATTTTCACATCGATGGTATAACAACTATGTGGATTGTTAAATAATCTTTGGCTCGACGGCAAGCCTTGCCTTCCATTATTAAAAAAAGATTATTTAATCGTTCACAAGTTGTCTCCATCGATGAAGTAATCTGGGTACAAGACTTCCAGTGTTCAAATTTTCATGCTTCGCATTTGAACACTGGGTGATAATATTTGATACGGCACCGGGAATGCTACGAAAACTGGGGACTGCGAGAACCAGGATCAATATTTCATCAGGACTGAGGACTGCTCGATTAGAACTGTAGAAATAAGTTGTACAAGTTAGCCACACGTATTAGCAACTTTATTTACTTAAGTAAATGAATGCCTACGTACTTTTTAAAATAGAGGGATTAAAACAAAGTCCTTTTATTTTTATAATATTTTATCTAAATGATGAGTTAATTTTATCGTTTGAAAGTTAACAAAAACTTCAAATGCTTGTGCCGGAATGAATAGGAGACATCCTCTTCAAGAGCACCATAAACATAAGGGTCCCCTCTTATGAAACCCTTAGAGTAAAAGGTAGATTCCGGAAGAATTTATGCCCGGAATCAAAAGATATCGGATGAATAAATATACCCGAAGCTTTAATCAACTAGACATAAAAAGGATATTTTTGCACAATACTTAAGCGAAAAAAAATTATTAAAATGCCGAACTCAATAAAAGTTTTGCATAATTACAGAAGATTAAAAGAAATTATACATCATTCGTGCCGCCAAAACTCGAAGGATGAGAAGAAGGCGGATCCACTGCTGGTTCGGGGCCTTCATCTTCTTTAGTCTCCCTTTCGGTTCCCGAATACTCGAAACTATTATTCGAGGAGTCAGTCGCAGCGGGCCGAGCAGGAAGGTTTTCACGAGCGGATAACTCTAGTTCCCAGGCCTGTGCAACGCAATCATCTAAGTTGGCGATGCCCACTTTGGACTCCTCCAAGGTCTTCCTCTTCATATGATACATGGCATAGGTCATCTTGAAGATAAGGGAATCCTTTTGATCTCGGAGTTTTGCCCGGAGTTTATCGATTTCGGTCTGGAGCTTTTCTCTTTCGGATTTCATGGCGCCAAGAGTCAAGCTCAACATTTGTAGTTGAGTGAAGCCGATTTTGCTCCATGGCCCTCTTAAGCCTATCTTCCATTCGGGCTCTCTTCTCCTTGGAAGCATTGGCCTCCTTGGTTTTGGAACATAATCTCGCCTTTAGATTATTAATTTTCTCCTTGAAGGCAAACTCGCGTTCGGCAGTAGCGATTACATCATCTTGAAATTCGACCCACTTAGCCTTAGCCTCTTTATGGTCTTTTGTACAATTGAGAAGCTTCTTGGTTATGGGCCATCTTGTCTTGCTTGGTTTGCTGTAATCGAGCTTCAAGCTCATCTATATGAGCAGCTTTTGCCTCCAGCACCGGGAGGCGCACGGCAAGTTAGTTCCTCTCAGCTAAAAGTTGATCCCGCTCGGAAGAAAGTTCTTTTTATCAAGGATCAACCTTTGCAGGCCTTCAGAAGCAAGGAGGTTGGCCTAGAAAAAAAATGATTACAATGAAGGTTACCATTGCAGCATATAAATATCAAAAAGGATAGAAGTAAAGTAGGATGGTACATGCGCCGCATTGTGCATGACATTGTTTATCAAACACTCCCTAGAAAGGGAGCCTATTATTTTTCCAATCCTTCACCGATGCCAGCAAACTTTATATAATTGGCAAGTTCCACCGGCCTGGAAAGGACGTGACACTCTTTCGAGATTGAAAAAGTGGTGCTTCGCCTTCCTTGGGGATCTTGAGAAGGCATAGCATAGGTGATCCCCAGGTTCCCGTGGTCAGGAGACCGGGGGGAAACATGCCTTTCTCGATCAGCTGATACGGTGGAGATGATGCAATAAGTACCGGTGGCGAAGGAGCAACTGGCGTCGATGGGAGAGAAATTGTTGGTGTAGAAGGAGAAGAAGCAGATGTGGCAGAAGTAGTGTTGGTTGTTATTTGCTCAGTGATTGGGGACAGAAAAGGCCCAGGGTCCGAACTCCTTGGACCGCATACAGCAATTGGGGCCAGGAAGCGAGAATCGGCATTCTCGACCAGGTCCATCTCACCCCAAAGCGCCTGAGTTTCCTCTAATTATGGGTTTGAAGCTCCCCCGGCTGAGCATCCGGTTGGGCTAATGAAGATATCCTTTTAAGGGAAACCTCTTCATCACTAGCTTCTCTTTCATCAACGAGGACCACTATGGCCGACTCGGATGGTGTTTTCTTCACTCTTTTTTCCTGAGTCCCAGTCGATGAGGAGCGTCTTCTTTTCAATTTTTTGTTCTCAAATTGGGGACTCCGAGAGGAGGCACCCTCACCAAAGACTCGGGCAGATCCACGAGCTCTGCTTCGAGCGAGGGCATTTTGCAGCACCCTCCTAGCCTCCTCGGGGTCATCTAAGGTGTCGACTTCGGGGCAGATGACAGAGCCCCTCGGAAGCCCTGTATCAAGCAAAAATGGAGTTAGCAACTTATCCATGAGATTTCTTGTGTTCGAACAAGGATAAAAGAAAAGAAGGGCTTGGCTTACAATGGTGCTGGGGCTTCCACCCATATTTGGTGGGCCATCTCCTTCCACCGTCGGGATTCTGAATTTGTAATTTTCTGAACCCATTGGTCAAGGCCTTGAACCCATGACGGTTCCTATCGGGTGGCTGAAACGAAGGAAACAGAAAATCAACAAAAGCGAAAGATGGTCTGTTCGCGGAGAAAGAAAGCAGAAAACCGAAAACTTACGAAAAAGGTTCCACAACCCCACATCATCAAATCATTTCATATCACATTTCGGATTTCATGAAAATTATGTCGGGTTTCGAGGGGCGGGTCCCGCGTTGACTTTTGTTGACTTTTTGGAATAAACTTTTAAGTCGACGTATTATTATCCAGAATTATTTTAGATGAATTTTAATGAAGTTATACAATTAATTTGGATAGATTTGAGTTGTCCGGAGGATGTGGGGTTGTGGTGTTGATAATTTTCATGTGATGTTGTGATTTTCTTGTGTTTATTTCTATACCTTGTGCAACTTGTCTTGTTGTTGGTAAATTGATAACAATCTGATTTATGTTGAAATTGAGAGCCTGTGGCTATGACCAGGCGGAGTATAAAATGAAATGTGGGCACGAGGTGCCGTGAGTAAATAATGAGAATATTTGGCACGTGAATTGTCCATGCAGTTGTGATATGAAATGTGGGCACGAGGTGCAGTGATGAAATGATAATGATAATTAGCACGTGAATTGTCCATGCAGTAGTGATATGAAATGAGGGCACGAGGTGCCGAAAAAATATGATGATTTAATTATGGGCACGAGGTGCCGTGGAAATATGAAAATGGCTTGAGACCCGTGTTTACGAAAAATATGAAAATGGGCTGAGACTCATATTTTTATGATTTCGAAATGAGGTGTCACATGGTGACTTTTTAATTGAAAGAATTATATTAAAAATATTTATTTGAAAGGATTTTTAAAAATCTTGATTTTTTCCATTTAAATCAAAACTAAATGATGAATATAATCATAGATTTATGAAATATAATCACTTTAGGATATAGAACACTTACCCCAACCAAGCTTGTGAAGAATACCTCCAGAATCGCCCAAATCCGAGCTCCAAAAATCCCAAAACAAAAATGGCGAAATGACTATTTTTGGTCCTTAACATTCTGCCCAGTTTGCGCACCTGCGGACCATTTTATCGCACCTGCGAGCTCACTTTTGCGAGAAAATTCTCGCTTATGCGATGTCCACTGGCGCTGCCCTCACACCTACGGAAAAGCTTCCGCTTCTGCGCTCACGCAAGTGCGGGAAATTCTTCGCACCTGCGACCTCAGTCCAACCCAGCCAATTGCACTTCTACGAGCTTCATTTTGCTTCTGTGATGGTCGCACCCGCGCCTACATTTCCGCAGGTGCGATTCCAACAGGTCTGCCCAGAAACAGTAGAAATCCCAGCATTTTCAATAAGTCCAAATTCGATCCAAACCTTGTCCGAAACTCACCCGAGCTACCCGGGACCTCGTCCGAATTTACTAATAAGTCTCGTAACACAATACGGACCTACTCGGGGTTTCAAATTACATCACACAACACCGAAAATTATGAATCGCGTGTCGATCAAATTTTGAGTTTTCAAATCTTTCAACTTCTATATTTTGCGCTGAAACGTATCAAATCAATCCAGAATGACTTCAAATTTTGCACATAAGTCATAAATGACGAAATGGAGCTATTCAAATTTCCGAAATCGAAATCCGACCTCGTTATCAAAATTTCACCCTTCGGTAGGATTTTCCAAAAATCTTCTATTTTTTAACTTTCGCCAAAATGCGTCGAATTGTCCTACGGACTTTTAAATCCGAATCCGAAAATACGCCTAAGTCCAAAATTATCATATGAAGCTATTTCCATCATCGAAATTCCATTCCGGGGTCGTTTGCTCAAAAGTAAACTCTCCAATCAACTCTTTCCATTTAAGCTTCAAAATGAGAATTGTTCTTTAAATTAAATTTTGAATATTTCGAAAACCAAACTCGACCACACACGCGGGTCATAATATATATTGTGAAGCTTCTCGAGACCTTAAGTCATTGGACGGGGCATTAATTCTTAAAACGACAAGTCAGGTCGTTACAATATTGTATATTCGATCATTGAGATCATTGCATGTTTTCAGTTAGAGTTCGTGACTCAGTATTACCAGTCTTGGGAGGTGGTTATATTTGTTTTCCGCTTTTGGTTTAGACACTTGTATTAAATTATATGTTTCAAAAATAAAATGGCTCGAAATGTAATTGTAATCGGCTTACCTAGTCTTAAAGACTAAGTATCATCACGACGTCTGTGGTGGGATTTTGAGTCGTGATTGGTGGCATCTCACTGTGGTTGTTATGCGGGGCATAAAGGGTGGCATCTCACTGTTGTTGATTGTACGGAGTGATACGGGTGGCTATTGTGTTATTATTAGGGCAGAGCGATAAGGGTGGCTAATAGTATTGTCAAGGCGGAGTAATATGGGTGGCCATCAGAGAGATAAGGGTGGCAATGTCAGGGATGATGTGTGATGGCCTGGGGGAATTATGTTGATGATATTTGTGTGATATTGTGATCCTCCTTGTGTATGCCATACACCTTACGTGACTTGTGGTGTTGCTTTCAATGAACTACTTGATGCCTTTGATATTACTTATTGACTTGGTTTGTACTAGAACACTCGTACAAGTATACGCCTTAGTATGCCACTTATACTAGTTCGGGAGTATGAAACTTAACATCTATTGATCATGCCCGTATATTCTTGTATTACCTGCTTTCATGTTGATATTGAGCCTGTGACTATGCCTGGCGGATTGTGATTGTGAGTCTGTGAACATGTCGGGCGGATTGGAAATTGACACATGAGTTATCCGTGCGGTTGTAATTAGACATATGGGCACAAGTTATCGTGAGCTTATGATTTGTGGTTTGAGATTCGTGACTTGTGATTATGAGATGAGGTATCTCAGAGTAATTTCGTTGCGAAACTTGTGCTAGAACGACTTGATTTAATTGGTTGTTATTTGTTTTCCTCATTTGGTTTCAATGGTACTTTCATGGTGTTCGTATTACTTTACTGTTTATATCATATATTGATTCTTGTCGCCATTTACTGATTCCTACTTTCATTATTAGCTTTATACTTCTATACTACACAGGTTATTTTGACCAGTAGGTGTCTTGACTTGTACCTCGTCACTACTCCACCGAGATTAGTCTTGATACTTACTGGGTATCGATTGTGGTGTACTCATACTACTTTTGCACATTTTTATGCAGAACCAGGTATTGGAGATATTGAACTCAGGCAGAATTAATTTATTGATCGCGAGGATTCAAGGTAGAGCTGATTGGTCGTCGCAATCCCTTGGAGTCCTTTTCCTTTCATTGTATTATGAGCTTATCATTTGAATAGTATTGTATTTCGATCATTGAGATCTTTCCATGTATTCAGCTAGAGTTCGTGACTCTGTATTATCTAGTCTTGGAAGGTTGTTATGATTATTATCGCGTAGGCTTATTTTGCTTTATTTCGGTATTCACATTAAACTATGTTTTAAATTATCATTATTAAAACTAGCTTAATCGTTGTAAGTAATCAGCTTACCTAGTCTTAGAGATTAGGTGCCATCACGACGCCTGTGTTGGAATTTTGGGTCGTGACACTATGACGCTTTATTTTTGCTACCGCTTAGGGTTTCTTCTTCTTCTTCTTGATTGCGAAATGACTTTGTTAGATTTATTTTTATTTTGACAAATTGATGATTGGAGTTTGTTCTTGATGATATTTGGAGGTTATGTTGCAAATTTGAGCTCATTTGGAGTAGATTCAGGTGTAAATCGTGTATTGGATTGTTGAAATTCGAACAACAAGTTTTTGTTTCTAAGCA